>CAAKHG010016073.1:0-32241 GCA_901007715.1 Dactylopterus volitans | reverse complement strand
AGTCATCGTAAGGGCTTAAAGCAGAAGGAATCAAACACCAAAAGAGGTCTGACTGTCCTCTATACTAAACTCTGACGATCACCACTTCCAGCTCCTCTCTGTCCCACTCTGTCTCACTTCAAATGATGTTTCAACCACGCAGGTTCTCTCTCCACCGGCACATCAATTGACTTAAACGAGCAACCACCACCTCAGCAGAGGCAGCCGTTGAGCAGCTAAACTCCCCGTTACTGCTTTCAGTCAGCCTTAGTAAAGTTGTGCATGGCAGCCAGCAGTAGACAATCGGGATAATGATGCAACATCACAAACAAATAACATGCGAAGGTCAAACAGATTTGCTTCCTGCAGAGGTGTAACGGTATATGTGTTCATCCCAAACCCTCACGGTATGGACATCATGGTTCAGCACACGCAGCCATAGGACGAATACGTCCGAATGAAAAGTCAGTCACAAATATGCAGTAGTAGAGGACCACTGTGCAGTAGTAGATGACCATATGCAGTAGTAGAGGACACATATGCAGTAGTCAAGGCTATTAGATGATCATATGCAGTAGTAGAGGACCTATGTGCAGAAGTAGATGATCATATGCAGTACTAGAGGACACATATGCAGCAGTAGAGGATCCATATGCAGTAGTAGAGGACCCATTTGCAGTAGTAGAGGACCCATATGCAATACTAGACAACCCATATGCAGTAGTAGATGATCATATGAAGTTGTAGAGGACCTATGTGCAGTAGTAGATGATCATATGCAGTAGTAGAGGACACATATGCAGCAGAAGAGGACCCATGTGCAGTAGTAGAGGACCCATTTGCAGTACTACAGAACCCATATGCAGTGCTAGAGAACCCATATGTAGTAGTAGAGGATCCATTTGCAGTAGTAGAGGACCCATATGCAGTACTAAAGAACCCATATGCAGTAGTAGATAATCATATGAAGTAGTAGAGGACCTATGTGCAGTAGTAGATGATCATATGCAGTAGTAGAGGACACATATGCAGCAGTAGAGGACCCATTTGCAGTACTACAGAACCCATATGTAGCAGTAGATGATCATATGCAGTAGTAGAGGACAAATATGTAGTAGTAGAGGACACATATGCAGCAGTAGAGGACCCATATGCAGTAGTAGAGGACCCATTTGCAGTCGTAGAGGACCAATATGCAGTAGTGGAGGACCAATATGCAGCAGTAGAGGATACATATGCAGTAGTAGAGGACCCATTTGCAGTAGTAAACAACTCATACGCAGTCGTAGAGGACCGTGATTGTTTAACTTTAAATGAAAATAATTTAAAAAATACGCATGTAGGACTTGCTTTTTTACCATTTGTACAGAACCGTGACTCCAAGCCTAAAGTACGTGCTAAATCGTGACCTCCGCTGGTACCTTAACACCCACTGTTTGTAGCATAGAGGAGAGCTGACAGCGGCCTACCGTGCACTTCCCCGCCACACAGAGAGACGTGTCATTCTGTCCACACGGCGTCCCATCAATCACCCTCTCCGACTGTCGCACGTAGAACCGGAACCCCACGGCCCGGCAGTTGAGTTCACAGTGCTGATCTTCAGGAACTGGAAGCAATTTTGGGAGACTGACTCTCAGTACCCGCGAAATTATTTACACATTTAGCCTATTGGTTTAAGGACATACTTTGCAAACACTTGGACCAAGCGAGCGCCACGTATTCCACACAAAATGACGTATAACCTCTGAGGTGGCGTGGAAAGCTAGCAAGTTAAATACATCGAGCATTTTTGTTGCATATGAAGCAGTTTCTTTAATGGACACCAACTATCATGGCAGCACTAATGTTTAACTTGCCAAAAAGCTCAATGAAAAAAATCCTACAATACAAAAGCTAATATCAACATCCTCAGGTGAGATTCCGTAATATTTACATATTTTTTCATTTTAAATATTTGTGGTTGATTTGACTTGGCCAAAACTTTGAATATAGTTATTGAAAGATAGCTAGAATTTTGGAAAAAAAAAAGTAGGGCTATAGCTCACTGTTGTAGATACAGTCGATATAAGCCGTACCATCCCAGTGGGGGAATTATTAACAATAGCGCAAAAGTTGGCTAAAACATACAATGTAAATTTTGGTTTGTGACAATTTGCTGGACGCCCACCAAAAGATTCCCTGTTTCATTCTGTGACCCCAAATACGGCAACACACCCCGATCCCTGTTCTTTCCACTCTGTGGTGCTTTATCAATCAGACACATACCTCAAGCCCATAAATCAGATATTACTTTAACAGACGGACAAATTTATCTTCAGGCTGATTGGCAAATAATCCAGGCTTAACTTCATACGGCGACCGGTTGTTATTTAACCTTTACATCTGCGCAACCCGTCAGTCAAGGCTGCGGCACAAAGACCAAACCTCAGAATGCACATCTGTTTGACAGGACATTAATCTGGAGGCTGCTATTTCCATTAGTGTTCTCACAGAAACGGCATCTCGCGAAGGTGTTTTGACTGCTGCCTGGATACCTCAGGTGAGTTGGCCCAGGGAGTGTTTTATGAACGAGCGCTCATCGGGGAGACCGCAGACAGGTGACACAGTGCAGTGCTTACAATACCCCACGCGTCAGATCATACGGGTCATAGGTCAGGCAGCCGAGGGCTTCACAGACACTGAAATTGTGATTAACTGTGACGAGGGACCTTAAATTACATGCTAAGGATCCTGACAACCTCAGTCTCCTAGACTAGTTACTTATTGTGAGCCTATGTTCTTTCATTATGTTTTATGTAGTTATACAGGTATCCCAACGTTTTCATAATATCCCATAGCCTAATTTAATTAAAAAAAACATGTCTTTGAGTTAATGAAGTGTCTTACTTTCGTTGAACGGCTCCCATTCGTACAGTCTGCCCATGAAAGGCTGGTCGTTGTATGAGGAGCACTGAACGGCCCGGATGTGTCTGCTGGATGGAGGGCAGGCCTGAGGACAGAAGACACACGTGCGCGCATGCACACACACACACACACACACATTGATTTTCCATTGTTAGACACCACATTCAGCGAGTTCTTAATTTCTTCTTCCTGCGCGGTAATCAACCGGCAGCTGCAGCCATCCATCACTCTTTTAAGTTTTTAGCCCCGTTCTCATGGTTCAGGTGTTTGTGCCAAAAGTGTTTAGCTCCCATTACTTCTCAGGGCTCCCCGGTTAAACTCCCTCCCGCCTCTCCTTCGTCTAAACAGGCCCCTGGTCTGCTTTACGTTGCATAAATATCTGTGACATTGCGCGAAAGCGACAATATACAAAAACAGACACTGTTTTATGTATGTTAATGCACAGGATGGATTCCATAACTTCAGGAGAGACATGTAAACTTCAGTAGAATATTTAGTGAAAAGGTGTAAATGACATACTTTTTACTTTATAATAACACACCAAATTAAATTATTTCCTGTTTTTTTTTATCTATATATATCTTAATAAGACCATATCATAGAGAGCAATAATTCTCTGCCAATATGTTTGAATTCTGTCAGGTGAATGGAAGGTTTTATGTTGCAGTTGTTTATATATATATATATACATTTTATCAGAACAAATACAAATCAGGAGGAGAAATCACTAACAAGCATATTAATGTGTCCTGAATCCATCTGACTAATCTGAAAAAGGTTCTAAAATTGAGTAGAGGCCTCAAGAGTAAAAACCAAGTATGCGGGATGCCGGATCAGCAGCGGAGCAAAAAAAGGATGATTAAGTAGAAATCCGTGTAAGAAGCAATTTCAGTGGATGCCATAAAATCCTGTAAAGCCACTTTTCTGCGTACTTCGCTGTTGCAGAGCCTGTAGTGAGCGTGCTCTCCAGCGCAGAAGGAGGAAGGTAAGGGGTTGTAAGGTCTCTCGTGGTGCTGCTGTGGTCCAGAGGTCTGGCCGCCTGGCTGTGGCTCCTTCTGGCTCTCGGGCTGGATGACTGATCCGGGCTGGTAGAGAGGAGCCCAGACTGGCTGCCGTGCTTTGGGCTGCAGGTAGGGTCTGCTGTAGAGCTGGAGGTTGTACGAGGGGTCCAGGCCATTCGACCTGAAGGCATCGGCTGCAGCAGAGCGTCTCTGCCGGTGGGAGCGTGGCGTCTCAGAGCCCTGGCCCGCAGACGTCTGCAGCGGAGCCACAAAAGGCGGCCTCCCATAGCCGTACCTCCCTGGGGTGATGTGACTGACCCCCCTGACGACCAAAAAAAACAAAAAAAAACACGGAGGTTAACATTTGAACTGATGGTGCGATAGTTATCCCATACATCTACAATCTAGCGCAGAGCAGGGTGCAACTTCACCGTCACATACCCTCCTAAAACAAACATTTTACCATCTGGTAGATTTCGACCAATCACTTTATCTAAAGAGGATTTTCTAACCAAACGTTAAACCAAACATTAACATTCTCACGAGTCCGAAATTTGGACGGCAAGCAGAGAAACTGGTAGCTTTTTTTCGAGCTCGGGCCGTTTGGCTCCTTCGGCTCCAACTCAAACAAAGCTCCCATTACTTAGCTGTTAGCGCTATTTGTTTTAAGCAAAGCACAACCGGAAGGAGGTCACAGAGCTGCCAAGCACAAGCCGAGCCTTTGACTCCGTCCATAAAAGACAAGCTTGTGACGGCTCCAGCCAGTCACTTTCAGCGCCGGCTGCTCAGCATGCAGCGCAGACACGCGGACTCTTCAAAGCCTCGCCGAGCTCAATGAAGACCGCGACTGTGACACGGTTCTTTGTTGAGCGCCACGATTGTCAAATGAATGATTATGAAATATTACAACGAGAAACATCCTCGAGTCATTTGCGCAGCACTTCGAGAGAGGACAGAGGACAAAATACAGAACATTTGTTTCAGCACCGCGGTTAACGTTGGGGACCCGGAGCCGAACCGTCACAGCACCTGCGTCCTCCAGGACGGGTCTCCTTCATCTTCCGTGGTTCTCCACGACTGCTGCCGTTGAAGGGCCTGCCGGCGTTTCTGTGCAGAGGGACCGAGGGCCGCAGGGCGGATATGACACGGCCCGGATGCTGGAGGTGAACGCCAGCTCTCTTGGAAGGGTGCTGGGATGGAGTGTAAACAGGAAGGCATGGCCTGCTCTGCTCTTGCACGCCACTTCCACAGGTGCGGGAGCACGCCGACCAGGGGCCCCAGGCGCCCCAGGAGCCCGGGATTTCTCCATGCTCTGCCCTGAGCTCACGCTGGGACTCTGTCCTCTGGGGAACCTGCGTGAGACGCAACAATGAGAGACACCACTGGGTGCAAAGAAGCGGAACAGGGCCACACCATGTGCGTTCCAAGGGCTGATGGAAATCCTCCATCAACAAGATTTTAATCTCCCCAGATCATGGCCTCGTACAAAAGCTCAAGTCAGTGACCTCATCTCATCAACATGGCTATCCTGCCCTCCAGCCCCCCGTCACTGTTCGTGAAACAGACCTCTGTCCGCGCTCGTAAAGCCCCGATTTGGCCGGTTAACAGGAGTCTGTTAGTGGCTTGTCCCCCATTGGTCACCTGCGTTTCTCCCCGTTGACTCTATCCCTCTGCGCAACACTGCCAGAGACGTATTAGCAGCAATCACCGCATCCTCCGTTAGCTCAGCCCTGCCAGGAGGAGCGCCGTGCCAAGCCGCCTTTATCCGCAGAGCCGCGTGGAAATCCCGCTCTTTAAGGGGCACTTTGTCTCCATTCACGGCAGCCTCTCCGGGCAAGCACATGGCCGTAGTAAACCTCGGCTGCCTTTGACTTTTAGCGGATGGAAGGAGAATACACAAGCAGCAGGAAGAGTTGGCAGACGTCGCTTCCCCTGTCAGTCAGCCTGTGTTGCTATTCAGAGCGACCCAAGACCACCCCCTTAGCCCCTTCCCCCCGCCTCAGCCTTTGTAACTCAACGCCACTGTCATGTCCCGGGTCAGACACAGGTCACGCAACTGGACTTCCCAGAGGAAACGCATGGAGCCGAGTCGCACCCAGCACCCTCAAAACCCCACCGGGCGGCTGGTGCCAGTCAGCTCCGGTGCGTCCGCTGGTTTCTTCTATAGAAAAGCTCGGAAAGAGGTCGGGCGGCGTAGAGATTCCCGGCTCCTGACATATAAGTTTATATCTCAGGGTGGCGTTTGGCTGCGCTGATAATAAAGAAGCCATCACCCTCGTCCCCATTGCAGAGCGGCGCAATTCAAGGGAACGACAAACAAAAACAAACAGGCAAAACTCCCGGGAATATGTAAGGAAGGCCTGCCTTCGTGAGAGTGGGAACGTCATACAGGTCACACATGTTGCAACACGAGGGTGTTTTTTTTTTTGTTTTTTGGTTTGTTTTGTTTTGTTTTTTTGTTTTGTTTTTTTTCCCAGTTGCGCCACCTGCCATGCAACTGCTGCTGCTCACCTTCCTGTGGTCTGTCGCGTGCTGGCAGTCCAGGGGGTCCGGCAAGAGCAACAGCAGGAGCACAGCCATTCTGCGGACAACACACACACACACACCGTTAATCACTGTTGATTCCACATGACTGGTGCATAATCAAGAACATACCCAGATGATGCTGCAGCTACACGGAGCTGCAACGAACGATCGATCGATTAGTTGTCAACTATCAAATCAAATCCCGGGTAAGTGATAGATCACTGTCATTCCAGCCTCAATTGAGGACTGAATAAACCTCTCGGAGATGACATTTGAGGATGTTGTCTTGAGCTTTTCGCAAACGATTTTTTTTCTCACATTTCAAGAAACAATCGCTTAATTGATGAGGCAAGAATATAACTGGCAGGTTAATCTTTGATGGGAAGTGCAGTTTCATACTGGAAGCGATCGTGGCGCCGTTACCTGACGACGAGGACGCCGGCTCCCTGCATGGCTGCTGGCTTGCGGGGGTCACGCGCACTTGAGTGAAAAGTTGGGAAAGTTGACATCAGAGCACATCACGGCATTTTCTGCTCCGTCTAAACGCTCTGCATCGCTAGAGAGCGAAGTCTGACAACTCTATTAGACTGAAATTAACTCTGGAAAACAAAAACAAAACAAAAAAAATCAAAATTCAGCGTATTCAGCTTTATGGGCAGCGTCTGTGCTTGAGTGCCTCTGCGTCCCCCCCCGAAGACACCGACTCAGGGGGAAAGAGTTGAACAACTACGACCCACTTGACCATGTGAGTTGACCTCTGACCTTTGGCTCCTAATGAGGGAGCCCCCCTGCTGAAAGACAGCCCCCCCCCTCCACTCCAGCCCAGCCTAACCCCTCCATTTAGACCGAAGCACCGAGACTTTCACTCCTCACCCCTGCACCGTGTAACTCTGCACCTTGTCTTGATGAAGCTCATCAAAGCTGACAGGATGGTCAAAAAGTCCACGCCAGGACAAAGCTGCGCGGGGAACGCTGGGAGATTTGGTTACGCACAACTGAGAAAAGAAAAAAGGAAAAAAAAAAAAAAACTTTTCATGCGCTAATATACATCAACAACCCTCAATACTGGCCACATGCGCGGTACCTGGAGGTCGCGGATGCGCCTGAAAGTGAAGCGTTTGCTCCTCTCTAACCGATGATCCCCAAACCGCGGGACGCGCTGCCAGGCGCAGGTATCCTCATGGTCCAAACTTCAATCCAGGTGTGAATGCAGGAGGGGTTCCGTCCACATCCATGCGCGGCGAACCTGCGGCTTCCGATCCAGAAGTGGGAGTCTGAAGTGAGCGCAGCGGCGGCAGGGTGGCGGCGGCGGCGGCGGCGGCTCGGGACCCCGGTCAGCAGCCGCGGTGGTTCTGCGCGGAGCCACAAAAGACGCAGAATGACAGAAAACTGGAAACGGGCACAAAACAGCCTCCTCTGCGCCCCCTGCCGCCGCTGCCGCGCCCTCTCCCGCTCTGCGTGTGTGTGTGTGTGTGTGTGTGTGTGTGTGTGTGTGTGTGCGTGCGCGTGTGCGTGACGGTTTACGCGCCACATGGCAGCTTCTCCTTCTCCATACAGCGGCAGAAACACTACGCAGACGAGTGCACTTTTAACTATTTCGGAGGAAAACAATTTCTTGCTCCTCAGCCTGGACCATTCTCATATTTTCATGTCTGCGAGGGCAGGATGTCAAAGGTTAAAAGAAAAAGAATTCCTTAAAAAAAAAAAAAAAAATGGAGACGCTCCCAGAGTAGTCTTTATGATTCATCTGAGAGGGTCAGAGTTCACAGGGAGGCGTCTCTGGGAGGCAAAAGCATCAGATATCGGAACTCATCTCATCTGAGTGAAACAGACTGTAGTTTTAAATGTCAAACGGTTTTCAGAGAGGTTCTCTGGAATTAAGAGCCCGTTCCTTAAATCCTGACCTTCCTGGAGGGTGTCAGATGATTATGTTTATTCAGTGCCACATTAATGGAGGAGTTGAAATATTCTGCTTCAAGACCACATTAATTACTATTCGTGTGAAATGATTAGGCCTTTTAGGCTGCTCTGCCTGGCCGCTGGTATTACTTTAAATAGTTTAAAAGGTTGAGGAACTTCCTGGTCTGCACCATGGTTTGATCATACTGCATATCCTACACAATATGTCAGTGTATTAAAATGTCAGCAAATGCAGGTCTGCACCTACAAATCAACTTACTGATGTACACCAATCAGCCATAACATTATGACCACCTGCCGAATACTGTGTAGGCCCCCTTTTACCACGAAATGATGTTCCAATGGATTGAGATCTGGGGACTTTGGAGGCAAAGTCAACACCTTAAACTTTTTGTTGTGTTCCTCAAACCATTCGTGAACCATTTGGGTTTTGTGGCCGTGAGCATTAAACTGCTGAAAGCTGCCGCTGCCATCAGAGAATACTGTTTCCATGAAAGGGTGAACTTGGTCCCCAAGGGTTCCAAGCAGAATATTTCCCAAAGCATCACACTGCCTCCGCTGTGCATCCTGGTGCCATGTGTTCCCCAGGTAAGTGACCCACACACACTGCGGATGCTGCCGATGCTCGCCGATGCTCGCGTGCCCATTGTTGGTGCTTTTGGCGGTGGACAGGGGTCAGAATGACCTCCTGGCCTGCTCTGATCAACAAAACTTGAGGCACTGTGTATCCTGACATCTTTCTATAGGAACCAGTATCAGCTTTTTCATTAATTTGAGCTACACCAAGCCATCTCTTGGTGAGGTGTAGTTTTGGAGACCATTAGACCCAATCGTGTGGCCATTGCAATTTGGCCATTCTCAAATCCTTAGTTTTGCCCTTTTTTCTGGCCTCTAACACAGCAACTTTGGGGACAAAATGTTCCCTTGCAGCCTTATACATCCCACCCCCAGATAGTCAGCGCTATTCACTTCACCTGTCAGTGGTCATAATGTTATGGCTAACCGGTGTATGTATACAGTATGTGCATGTGTCTATAGCGTGAATCAGCAGGGCAGCAGCTCCTGGTGTTGCCACCGTCCTCAGTTTTCTGTCGCGCCACTGTTTTCCAATCCTTCCCAGGCAAACAAGCTTCCAATTAAAGCACCGTTAATGAACTAATAATGAACCGAGTCGCTGTTGTCTGATACATTTTGCAGGTAGTTGACTGTTATAAATGAGCTGCAGCGGGGGGGAAAAAATCACTTTATCAGGATGAAATAACACAGTATCTGTCACTGGTGATTTAGAAATGTAAAAATGTGCACCGATGGTTTCTTTGTTTAAAAAAAACACTCAAACTCCAACTTAAACCTCCAAACAAAATGACATTTGTTTGGAGCTCTAAGTGTTTTGTTTTTTTTTCCCCCCAGTGCATGACTCTCAATAAACAATGCAAATGATTCACTCCAGGAGAAAATAATAGTTGGTCCTGTGAGGTGGAACGAATTGGCAGCCGTTTCTCCCGACCACACAAAAGTCTCTTAGAAGTATGAGCGCATCAACACGGCGAGCTCCAAAGCAGCGCTGAGATTTTTTTTTTTTTGCTCGTCGGTCACCCGAACACGAATTGGGAAGATAACATTGCACCGACTTCGCCTCCGCGTAAGTCTAGATCAGTGCAACATGTGATGTGGCTCTAAAAAAAACACTTTACTGTTCTTACTAAGGAGCCAGATGAATGTTTATAAAATAATTATGCCAACATAATGATACTCTTTGAAATCACAGAGCAAGTTTGTGTTGGCATGACTGCTGAAGGTTGTCTGCAAGGTATTCTGGGAAATGTAACGGATGATTAAGTGAAACAAAGGCAGACACACAAATGTAATTAGCATCATACAATCATCATTGCTCATAGTTTACATTATAACTACTAGGAATAAACTTGGGACTCGCCTATTTAAAAGAGGTATCTACTGGTTATAAACTGGAATATTGCTGAATTAAAAGATACATTTTCCCCAAAAAGTATACGTGACACATCTAAATGGGCGTTTTCTGGTGGCTGAAATAAGAGTGTTGCATAAATAGCTAAGGTGAAACTGTCCCCTGTTATTATTTACAGCACAGCTTCGATTTACTTCTAATTAAAAATGCCATCAGTAAAAAAAAAAAAAAAAAATCATGGTGTTTTTGGTAATACAGTCCTGTATCACAACTGAAGTGCAGGACAACTATTAAAAAATCACAATTTTGTGCTTAAAATCCAACAATGTGACATTGGCCACATCTGACTGTGGGTTTGGGTAGCTCGGCTGTAAAGCTGAAACTGTGGCCCGAGGAAAGCAGGAGAGGGGAAAATCATAGTCTAAAGTGGAACGCTCTTCCTCTTCAAGCACTAAGAGCAATTTCTCAAGAAAAAAACATGATGGCTGGATAGATGGATGGAGACATCACCATCTCGGCCCTCCCTGCTTGCAGTGCCAAAGTCCTTTGCAGGACTGGTTCTCATGCACTTGACAATCATCTGGTCTGGAGCACTGCCCCCAGCCTGCCAAAAAATGGAAAGAAGAATGTTCCCCGCGTGTTTAAGGCTCTCTGACAAATACTATTTTCAATCGAAACATCAGATTGATTGAGGGTTATTACTCAATTACACATCTGCGCTGGCATTTAATGTATGGGGGCCTCTGAGCAGCGGAGGTGCTGTGATGTTTGGACCTTTAAACTGCTTCTATACCCATGGAGCCTCTCAGTCCTTCAGGACCTCTCTCACAATGTTTTCTCACAGAGTCAAAAAAAAAAAAAAAGAAAAAAAAAAAAGCCGGAGGCATTCACTTTTAATGTTGAAATAAGACCCTCCAGGGAGTGAGAGTGAATAGTCTTTGTCTTCTAATTCACACGGAGTAACTTAAAAATATATATCGTACCATGCTATTTAAAGGGAGTAACAGAAGACTGAACAATAGGCGTCTGTCCACGCCGCCTACTGTGCTGGTCTAAGGGAGGCACTGACAGCGCCCATCAGCCAAACATAGTCCAGTGGTTGGAAATCAGCTGCCCGCCGAAAGAATACAACACGGATGGCTTAAGAACAAGAACCTGGCACTTGGACGCACACACAGGTACACGTGTGCTGATAAAAGCCCTTTTCTGCTGCGGCCAGTCGGCCTCAAGGTTCAGCGTGTTGTGTGTTCAGAGATGCTCTTCTGCAGACCTCGGGTGAAATTACTGATTATTCAAGTAGCGTCTGTCTTTTTTTTTTTTTTTTTTTCCTCAGAACAAACCAGTCTGGTCATTCTCCTCTGACCTCCAGCATCAAAAAAACATTTTTTTTTTTGCCCAGAAAACTGCTGCTAACTGGATATTACTTTTTCTTTGGACCATCGTTTGTAAACCCTAGAGATGGTTGCGCTGACAGCAAGAACCATTCAACATTAAAAGTCCTGTAAATGAGCCTTCTTCCCCATTCAGTTTGAACTTCAGCAGATCCTCTTGGCCATGTCTACATGCTTAAATGCAGCGAGCTGCTGCGATGTGATTGGCCGATGAGACATTTGTGCGGATGAGCAGTTGAACAGGTGTAGCTCATAAAGTGGCTGGTGAGGGTATACACGGACTAAAGTGCAACATTATGACCACTGCATTTTCCCCACAGAATATAATACAACAGCTCTGCAATAAATTCTCCTTTCATGAGGAGTTTTATGTTGATTTTTTTTTTTTATTAACAGTCAGTTGTTGACATATTTTAACGATTGTTATTGGGAGTGTAATTTCACCGGGTTACATTTAGTAGTGTCCTTAATATTTTGGTCATCCCACTCGTGTGCATTCATTGTAAATGCACATGTAAATCTAATTTAGACTCAAAAGAAAGAAAAAAAAGAAACATGAACCGAACAATAAAGGAAATTAAAACCACTCTTCCTCAAGTAAAACACTGTTAAGCAAAGCACTGATCTCCACTGGGGCACAACACATTAGACAGCAGAACCTGTCAACTCCTAGCTGTGCGTGTGTGTGTGTGTGTGTGTGTGTACGTGTGTGTGTACGTGTGTGTGCACGCGCGGGCACGTGGGTGGCTTCTTGACACTCATCCTCCCCTAAGTGTGTGCTGCGTTCCCTGCCTGAAACGCCTGATTAAATAAGGGTTAAATGTTGTGTGATGGTTTGAGTGAGGTAGGCAGGAACAGGTGCTGAGGACCCGGTGAAGCCTCTATGCCTCCAGGGACATTCCAGTCTGAGTTCACACCACCCCGAGGACCCTCGGTGATTTCGGGCAGTGCACTACACACACACACACACACACGCGCGCGCGCACACAGACACACCCACCCACACACAGTTGCATGGCTATCTTAATGAGGGCATTCATTTACATATTGCATTCCCCAGCTCCTCATTCTAACCATTTCAACTAAGTGCCTAAACACACACACACACACACACACGCACACACACACACACACACACACACACACACACACACACGCACACACGCTAGTCTAGTTGTGCATGAGGTGTTGATGTTGAAGCTCAAGTGACTGCCGAGTGTGAAGAACCTGACGGTGGAACTTCAGCATGAATAAATGCCTGAAAATGTAGCAGTAAGAGCTTTTGTGCTGCAGGAACCGGAGAACACTTGCATCTTCAGTAAAACAGGCAAACGTGCTACTGCGCTACTGAATGTATTTCGAGGCTGTGGATGAACGTCCCGTCGATCCCACGCAAGAAGCTCATCGAGGTACTTACACCTGCGGTCTTCAATCTCGCTGTGGACACATTTCCGGGAAACACAAATACATAAACCATGTGCACAAGGTGGGTGTTAATACAGCATCTTTTTAATACTAAGTACAATACAGAAAATCAGTGGTAAACAAAGAAAGGTCCTTGTCCTTGTTTGTGCCCTTCTACTTCTGTCAGAAAGTGAGAGAATGATGCATCAAATACGATTTAAGACACAGGAAAAAAATCATTCTAGTCTCCAGAAATAGAGAAACTGGTCATTTTAAGCTGATGATGCTGAAGAGGGTGATTTAGGAGGCTCTTAAATACACTGTGAGCCGTTACGTCCATTTGATTTGCTTCAAGTATGATGCAGCCCCAAGCACTGACAAACCGGACAGTATGTTTTCAGAGATAATCTACATTCAGTCAAGATGCGTTTGTCCTCGGAACTTCTTTAGACATCTTTAAAACAGTCTACATCCATTTTTTTTTAGAAAGTGCTTCCCACACACGGGGGAAATAAACCCTTCATCTGCAAAGATGTTAATAACTGATGGTGTCCCTCAGCGATGATTCGTTATAGATGACGTTTAGAAGATGCTGGGTTAATGTCCATGTCCCTGTGTGTGTGAGTGTGTGAGTGTGTGTGTGTGATCTAATAGTGAACCTTTGGTCCTTTTCACATGGTCTCAGAGAGCTTTGCAAGGCTGGCTTGGCGGAAGGCTGGTTGGTCCCTCATCTCCAACACACAGTCCCTCACCATCTCTGCAAACATGGAGGGCCAGAGCTTATGAAGAGCCTCGCCCTTCTGATTGGTCTCCGATGCCCTCTGGACCAGCTCCTGGAGGTACTGCTCTATCATGGCAGCCCGCTCCGACGACTCGACGGAGCCCTCCTGCGAGGAAAGAGAGACTCGTGTCATTTTTCGCCGATTTGTTTTAGCAGACTTCTGTAATCCTATTAAAGCCGAGCAGACAAATGTGATTTTTGCCCCGCAGACTTTTGAGTCTTGCCAAATTCCTGTCAGATCAGCTGTGAGCGAGGTCACGGCGCCCGGTTAAATGTGCGTCCCGATTCCGGCTGATGCGACGTCGAATCACATCTCATAGAAATAAGTTGATAAGTTGAGTAATAAGAGTACTCTGCCGTTTTCTGCCAACGAAAGCAGAAGTTACTGTTTGTCAGGTAGGTCAGCCTCTGTCTTTACATGAAAAGTGATTGTAAGCATGCGAGGAGGTGCAGTAAGAGTATGACTGTGGCGCCCGACCCACACACACACACACACACCTCCACCCTGCACGCAAAACTGCACTGAAACTGCATTGCTGTTAAAGCTGCCAGCTGCCCGCCAGGGGAAAAAAAAATATGGCCTTGCTCTGGAAAATGAACAAGTTCTGACATAACTAAGCAACGTTTTGGGAGAGGAGTACATGACGGTCACGATAGCTGTGACGGGCTGAGGAGGGGAGACCTCGTAAATCACGCGTGAGCCTGTCGCTGGTGACGTCCGCTTAATATAACATGTCAGTCAAGTGGCAACTGCTGGCAGCGCGGGCGGCGCGGAGGTGAGCAGAGGCACCGATGGCACCAGCGGAGGTTCGACAAATATTTGAACTCGCCAGTCATTTTTTTTCAAGAGCTGGCGCCGTCTCTCAGCCCACTCAGGTGTTTAGACGGGTGGGCGATCCCACGACAGCACTGACCTCGGGGCTCTCTGCACTGCAGTCCCTGCTTGGATAGTTGAACAGCGCTCTGCTCAGGCCCTCCCCCAGAAGCTTGCCGTTGTCTCGCAGCTCCTCCGGACTCAGCCCCGCCCGCCGGCCCCGCCCCTCCAGCAGGAACTGCAGCTGACGCTTCCTTCGGGGTGAAGAGAGACACAAGACAGATCAATGTCTGGGCCGGAATGACGTTTTTTTGTTTTTTTTTCACCCTCTAGATCAATTTTTTCACCATTCAGAAATCCATTTAAGGCTGACGCGAGCGCTGACGGCACGGAGGACGGTTTCACACGAAACTCTTGGAACCCCCCCTCCCCCACACCGCTCCAATTCATGAATCATCGTTAAGTTAAACGTTGATCACTTAATTCTGAATACATTTCCATCAATGTCAGCGTTTTCGGTTCACTCGACATCACTCTGCAGCAGGATGTGCGCACTTGTGCTCGTATCAAATGTTGCTGTCTATTCTAAAGGACTGCACCAACATGTTCCACAGGCCGATGCCAGGATGCTGGAATAGGCTTTTCTGACCGGAGGCAAACATTCCATATGGCAGTGGGTAGTGTGTGTGCGTGTGTGTGTTTGTGTTCATCAAAGACAGTTTAGAACAGAGTTAGTGGACACTCTTCCAGAGATTACCACTGAAAAACAGAATGGAGTCTGATTGTAGTGAAGTCCAAAATGCTTCTTGGCCAAACATACACTGAGTTTTAGCCAAAGGTTAATAGGATGACTTCAGACTGTGTTTATTCTACATCCTTCATCCTTCATGCTTTACAAAGAGAAATGTTTTAATCTTGTAAATAATAATTACATTTTGAAAAGTGAAAGGTGCAATAAGACTTGAATGGGACTTTCATTTGGTATCTGAGGCCGCTACTGATGACACATGCAGTGGACAAGAGGCGAGTTCCTCTGGTCCTCAGAGAGGGATCAACCGAAGATGAATCACAGCTGATTAATTAAAAAAAAAAAAATTCCGTTTTAGAAAAAAAAAAGGCAATGCTCTAAGCCTGCCTTTCATTTTGATGTGGTTTTTCCACAGTGCAGCACTGTAAACGAACAACACACGGAAAAAATGATCACTCTTGCATTTAGAGTCAAGCTGACATTGTAAATAAACCTGAGCTCCTTTATCTCACAATGCGACATCTGAAGATTTTGTTTTTTAGTCCCGCTGAAAATGAGGAAAAACACTGGAATGGAGGCGAATATCTATCCCCTTATTCCACAAACACTGTAACCGACCTGCTGAGCAGTAGCCAGCGCATGTGTCATTCAAAACCTGGTTAAATAATTCATTTTACACACATCACAACAAACCATGACTACAGTCCAAACAAGCAGCAGATTACATCGATGTCAGTCTGACAGATTTAATCACGCTCGCTCTGACACTGCCGAGGAGTTTACAGTATCTTGGATGTTGACAACTAAGCCTTTGAAGCATCATTGCAGGGGCAAACACCTCCACTGCAGCCATATGAAACATACCATAAATCCATCTAGAATTACAGGTTGGCGGTGTAAGCCTCAGTTTCCGTGTCTGCCAATGATATACAGCACGCGGCTAAAACTTCAATTATGGTGTTGAATGACAGCCAGTAAAGTTTTTTTTTGCAGAATATTTTGATGTCACAGCTGGCATTGCCCCTTGACCTTTCGGATTACACTGCGCATGTCATCACTTCACCATTTCATCTCGTTAAGCATTTCATAATCAGCTTATGAATTCTTGAGTTGTGGCCAAATTCACGTTTGGTGAGGATGTGGTGACCTTGTCTGATCAGCTCATCCGCGACCCTCCGTGGACGTTTGTGCCAAAATTTATTTCTAAATCATTGTGTTCACAAGAACAGGACGAGCGGGCAGACAACTTGCTTCTGGCTGAGGCGGTTTAGTGTTTTTGCTCAAACTTTTTTTTTTTTTTTTTTTTTGCACATAAACTGATGATAAAATGATAAAATATACTACACTGTATACCAAACACTTAATTTATGTTTTATTGCAACGTCTGCACCGGACTGCAGTCCTGGCAGGAGTTGGAATTCATTCACTTTAATACACTTTAACTTTCTTGAGAAACAAGAGGTCGACACACAGCAGCGTTTTGTGTCACAAACGGGTAAAACTGATTTCTGGGGGTTAATAATTCTGCACGCAGATTACAGTAATTAATGCTTGAACTTTGGCATGAAAATCTCAGCTGTGGGCTGTTGTGCTTTATCCATCCATGACAGGATGGATGAATCAGGGTGAGATGCAGCCAGGAGCCAGTTCTCCCACAGTTCGCCGGTTCATTTTTAAACATGATCCTGAAAAGGCAACTGAGGACACCGAGGCGGCTGAGCGTCACAGCTCTTACACCCTTCTTGGGAAAAGGAATATTCAATTTGATACACATTTTTACAGTTAATATATAGGGCCTCGGAGCAGCAGACGCGCTGTGTTCTTTAGAAACCGCCAAAATTCACACTTAAATGCGAGCATCGGTGCAAGCATTCAGGGGCAAACTCTCCCAGTCTGCTGGTGGCAAATTCAATTCTGTAATTGTGTCCACCCCACTGGTGGTTATGGGAGCTACATGTGCAGTCATACTGCTCTCTCGGATGGTCGATCTGGCAATTTTCCAGACTTTAGATTACTGCATTACAGCCTATGCCCGTGACTAACAGCAGCTTTGGAGCTACTTTACAGAAAAAGAAAAACTTTTTTTTTTCTTTTTTTTTTTGCTTACAAGGATGTTTTTCATTTGCCCAGAGTGACAGACCTTAAGAGTTTTTGGCTGTGAGGAGAGAGGAATGTTTGTGTCAAAGTGCCAAGTACCCACCCTTACTCTGAGACACATGCTTTAATTCCCTTGGCTCCTCGGTGCCAGGATCTGCCTCGGTGTCTCTCTCTTTCCCTCTCTCTCTTTCTAACTCGCACACATACGCGAAAAAAAAAAAAAAAACTCAAAACACAACAGAGGGACATGCACGTACACGCAAACTGCGCGAATCGCAGTTCAACACACATTTGGAAATCCGCATGTCCGCAACACACTCAAAGGAACATGCATGACCCAGCACATGGCACGCGGCTGACAGCGAAGTGCAGTCAATGCTGCGGCTGAACGTGGGTGTGTCTGGGATTATGTGCTTACCTGGACTCCTCCAGCAGCAGCAGGAGTCGGCACCGCGGCGTTTCTGTGGCTGCTATGTGACCTAATGTCCCAAACACGCGCTCGGCAGCGATAACATCATTCATGGTTACCTGGCGCAAACACAAAACAAAAAAACACACAAACACACACAAAGTGATGGTATGAAACTGAAATCACGTTTTCCAATAGGCCTTATGTGTTCTTTTTTTTTTTCCAAAGCGTTTTATTGCAATGTGAGCAAATGTAGAGCGGTGAGGAGCTCAGAGAGGCTTTGACGCCGGCAGTCTGCTGATATCTTCATGCTTGTTATTTCAACCTCATGCGTAACTTTGGAACAATATGGATACTATGTAGTGAGAGGTCAGCTTAAGGGCTGGTCATGATTACATGTTGTTTCTTCGTTGAATGACCTTTTGTGATAATCGAATGTTTGGCTGTCTCATGACTTTAACATGATGGACGTTATGTCAAAGGGTCATCAGTTAAGTTTATGTACACTGGAGAGGGGTGATACCATGAAGAAGGAGTTGACTGCGTGTATTATTCCTGACATGTGAGTTTAAGTGCAATGCCTCTTTATTAATATGTTGATATGTTCGCTCCCTTACAAAATGGCGTAAGAGTTAGCCAATCACAGAGGATATGTGTGTTTTAAAAGCCGTCTTCGGGATGATTTCACAAGTATCTGAAAGTGTGGCAACCATATTTTGATTACATCCACAAACAGCAAGAGTGTGTTTTTTGTACGTTTAAAGAGCTTGAAAGCATCCTCACACGTTCATGGCAACACACAGCGACATGCACCCCAAGTGTGTGATTTACTTTTGCTGCAGCGGAGGTTTCACTCTGAGACATGGAAGTCAAGAACTGCATCTTTGTCAAAAGGTGCTGTGTCAGCTAAAGCATGTTCTCAGCTCCTTGTTTTATCAGAACAACCTGGGGTTGACAAATGATGTAAAATTGACAGCTCCGAACTCCATTTGGCGAAACAAATCCATCAAATCAAGTTCCGATGCGTTGAATCCATGAGCAAAATGCTCAGGTAGGTTATTTCCGGAGATGTGAGCACCAGGTAAAGCGCTGGTAACGTTAACTTTCGGATTTTCTTATTTTTCTTATTTCTTTACGGATTTTTGACTGGTTTATTAAGGAGCACTATTTCCATGTATATATACAGTAACGTCCCTCATCCATGAATGTTATTTTTCTTATTTTTGTTCTTACTTAAAGTAGTAAAAAGAAAATAAAAAAATCCTACGTGGGATTCATAAAATGTTTGCAGACATCCAAATCTGTTCTTAACCTCATGAATATGATGATGAATTCCATTTGACACTAACTTAGCATTGGAATAAACCCATATAAGCGCAGTAAACTTGAGTCCCATGTATAATTCACATACTACCAGTTACAAGATACAGGAGAGCTAAACGAAAGAAATAAAGTAATCCAAAAAAAAAAAAAAAACCCAGATTCAATTATATAAAATGTTAGCAGAGTGAAGCAAAAAGAAAAGGAATCTTTGTTCAGCGAAGTTTGGTTAAGGAGAATTAAATTAATGACTTATAAACTTAGCAGTGTAGCAGAGAAGAAAAGGGAACAAGACGAGATCAGCTGCGCTATAAATGCCGTTCGCTCAGAGAAGTGATAAAGAAATGGTTGGATTTGAAAATTAATGCAAAAAAAACAGCTCTGTAGGTGTGTGGGTGGGAAAGTGTGTGTATGCAGACCTAGGCTATTAGTTTAATTCATTAATAATTGATTTAGTGCATTTAACCTCATCGCCTTTAATGAGTTTAATGAGCGTTAACATTTAAAATGATCATATCAATAATTGAGGAATATTTTCTCCTGCGCCCTCATGAAGTATTTGAGTTTTTCATCATCATTAAACTCGACGCATTTTGTTCTCATTCATTTGCGTGTGATTCAGCGCGCTCGGAAAATTTCGGTCTTATCTAAGAACAAACGGGAAGCAGGAAGATATTGAAGAATTCCACATAAGCTGTTAAAATGTCCCTGCACACAACGTGAGATCAAGTCTCATGCACGCATGAGGCCCGGAGTGCAAAGCAACTACTGCTTCATGTTGCAACCCATCGTAAAGGCAGCAGGACTAACGGGAAGACGGCATTAATAACTCACCTCCTGACCGTTGATCCTCTGCAGGTTGAAGTGGTGGAGCCGGTAGATGAGGAAGGAGCGCCACAGGGCCAGACTCACCACCGGGTTGCCCTCTGGGTGGATGGTCAGCTGGTCCAGGCGCCTCACCTGAGCCAGGGCTGCCAGCTGAGGCAGGCGGCTGATGTTGGTCTCCAAGAAGATCAGGTGCTGCAGGAGGGGGTTAGTTTCAAAAAGGTCTATGGTCAAAATTCAGCTGTATTTTTTTCATGCGTTTTATTGAGCATGGTAAAGACTTTATATTGCCAACTTACGAGTTATAATTAACTTTGGGGTGCATTCGATTAAATTGTCCACCTGTTTATATGTTGAAACTTGTGCATTTATGATACTAGGAGAGTTTTCCTCAGACTAGGTTCAAATACTTGCAATGTCATCACCTAGCTTAAAGTATTGCAATACATCGGAATGTGTTGAAGTCCTGCTAACAAAACACACTGTACTCTAGAGATGGATAGACATCAAACAGATTAATCATTGGCAAATATGAAGATGGCTTTTACCATTATGTGTTGTTATGATGACAAAGTTATGGCTATAAATAGACCTGCAGAAATACAACGCCCTCCGTAAGTTCCGCTGAAAACCCACAAAAGAAAAGAAGCTCTTGTCCCACTAATGATGTTTAACTGCTGCATCACTCTGCTTGTAATGTGCTGGAATTGCCGATAATTTCATCTCCATGGAAGTGGTACACACAGTTTCAGTGCGAGACGCAAAACTTCATACCGCGACTGTTTAGGATCTCACGAACATTTTGGGCACAACAGGATAAAACTTTTCAACGAGTGCCAGTGCGGAAAATCATCAAATCAAAATTGTTATGGCTGAAGCTGGCAATGCGGCTCCATTTCCATGGTGCACTAAGAGTAAAACATTCAGTTTTGATGCATCCAGAAACGCGATCTCTGTCAGAGCGGTCCATAACTGCGGCGTGTGGAGCCTGTATGTGGAGGCATGAGGCAGTTTAGCAATAACAAAAAAAAAAAAAAAGTGCATTCAAATGAAACTTTCCACACCTCATCAGCGTTATGTGGTTGCTGCCCTCACCGATAGGTTGGGGAACTTGACTCTTATTCGCGGCAGCGTCGGTACAATGGCGTCGAAGCTGATGTAGCGGAAGGTTATTACAGTGACAGCACCAGCAGTCTGCGCTCCCCAGCCCCTCTCCAGCGCCTCCAGGGCTCCCAGTCCAAACAAACGCAGCGTGTCTCCATCCAGCTCCGCCAGGTGACTGTCAGACAGGGAAAGGCTCTGAACACTGCCGCTCCCTGCCTCCACAAGCCTGCAACACACACACACACACACACACAAATACAATCTTCGTAAACCCGATCCCGATGCGCCGTCTTCATCGATTGCGCTGACTTTGACGCTTCGAAAACACAAACACAAGAAAGTACAAGTTGTCTTTTTGTTGATCTTCGTGACACGTTCATCTCAGAACAGTTCGTTTGGCTGCTTCACACCTGGTTGTCAAGTAGATCTTTGAGCTAAATGTTTGGGGTTACAGTGATTTGAAAGAGAAAGGGAGGGGGGAAAAAAACAAAAACAACACCACCAACACACAACAGCAAGAGTTCCAGTCAGTATCTTATTTGTGTCACGCAATTGCCTTCTACTCCCCTGTACTTCAGCTGAAGTGCCCTTCCCTGGTAAGAGAGTCGTGAGAGTGGAGAATCTGGGCGAGTCTCAAGGAGACATAATCTCTCTGTCTGAGCCCATGTCCTCAGCCTTCCAGGTCTGCTGACACTCAGGGGACTTTTCGGCATGGCGGGGCATCAGGTGGCTACTGGGTGCACGCTACTCAACACGGATCATTTAGGGTTCAGCCCGCCATCACGCTAATAACCCTTATTCATATTTCACACCCTCTCAATCTCGCCGAAAGAGAAAGCCACGATGGTTAGACGGCTAATCCTTTGATTACAGGATTCTAATCCAAGATTCTTGCCGAGGCCAATCTTTGGAAAGTGTGTGTGTGTGTGTGTGTCTGGAGTAGTGAAGTGGGAGATAAAGAAAGAGTGTCAGGGAGTGAGGGAGAAAAAGCACAGCAGACATAGAGTGAACAAAGAGGTACATACATGGGGAAGGATGAGGAAACACAGTACTGTACAGTACTGTAACTGAAGCTTTTCTGAAACCAAAGGCTACCTTTGGTGCAAGCACTGAGCCCGATCCCCAAGAGAAGAGTCTCTTCTCTTGCCGAGAAAAGGAGCAGCCTCCTTTCTTACCGGCGTTAAAAAGGGGACTGAAGACGAGCAATTAAACCAGACAAGACGGCTTTATAAATGGTAGGTAGAGTAGTTTGGCCTGAATAGACGAATAAGGTCGATGGAAAGCAATTTCCCCAAATGGCCATTTGAGGCTGGTTCCCAAAGTGAGCCAATCCTCATTCACCTCCATGTAAAAACTATTCAATTTCAACCAGAGATCAACTTATTTACAGCCTGATTCACAAAGGTTTGGTCTCTCAAGCTAACCTTATTGTTCATGATGACTGCGACTGGTGAATTTTATATAATTCACCCATTGAAATTAATTACGCATAAGTTTGACTGACAGGAGGCTGCCATACAGTCATGGAGGAAGAGTTTGACACTGAGAATCATGTTCTCAGTGGATAAAACTTCTTTTTTTTAAGTTCTTTCGAGGTCTTTCCACTTCTTCACAGATTTTCCTCGAAACTAAACACAGAACAGGAGACCTTTATGACACAGAAGTTCAATTGTTTTTCAGGTTCCAACCACTGGGATCAAAATGGGCAGCAAGAGATATCAGAGGGCCTAAAAATGCCTAAAGTGTTCATCATTCATGAGTGTACCGGGGGCAGAAACGTGCATGTAGCTGGAGACCACAATGACTGACATAAGGTGCAATCAAGACTAAAAAAACTCTGTGTTGCCAGAGTGCCCTGTTGCAAGCAGCACACACACACACAAACATGCGACTTGGCCAGCAATAGACAAGGAGGCGCCATACCGAAAGGCAGTTTACTCAACAGGATATGTCACTCCTTCGAGATGTACTATTGCCAGAGGCAGTAAATCAGAAGGAGCCGGAGAGCGGTGCAGAGATGGAACATAACATGCAGATAAAGTCAAATAAAGAATAAAACCAACTTTGGTGGACCTGGAGGTGTGCCAACACACACTCTGCACTATGTCACACATTGCTCCACCACAATTGGGGCTGGAATGCTGCCAGGTGGCCCTGAATCTCCTCCTGACATGAACCCGGCTACCAACACTCGAGAGAAGAAGAAGAAGCTGATCAAGGCAGGGAGACACAGTGGAGAATCTGCTGCAATTACATCGGTGACTGCGACTCAATTAGAGCTATCTGACTTAATCCTGCAGGAGTTTCATCTCTCAACGACTTAATCCCCCCCTAAAGACATGACTTGCAGCATACGCGTCTCCATCCGCCTTAATATTGTGTGGTGGTGTCAGTATGAAACACTACAATTTCAACTGTCATTAAGATATAGCAGTTCATCATTTTGGGTCTGTTACTAAGTCAAAATAAAAGGCGCAGATGTTGATTTCGCTGAACCTGGTGTGATTCTACTGTATGTGGTAATTTCGTTTCAGAGGCCAGCTAAAATGAGATCCGTGTGAATGCAGCTCAGATTTACTGCTCACCTGCTCAAGATCTCAACATAACACTTTATTAAATGAATGTACAGATAGTACAAAGACTATTTTATCTCGCACAGTGACCACTTCCACTACAGGATTTATGAGTAATAGTTCTTTGACTGCCAAGCATCCCTTCTCCGGTCTCTCCAGGGAAACGAGCTCAAATAAATCTTAAATCGTCAAAACTTGTGTCTGGATCAAAGTTGGACTTTGGCAGTGACACAAACCAACTTAGTTCAGGAACTTATTGACAATATAATCCAAAACCTGCTGCAAACATTAACTTCGCTTGGGAACAGACCGCAGCTGAACAAAACATACATCGTTTCATGTGCAACCAGTCAATATATCACATTAGCCGCTCTTGAACTTTATACCAATGAACAGAAAAAGTGCAAATCATTCTCTTATGTGCTGCATTGTATTAAATGTGATGTTAACGGTTTCAGTTCGAGATAAATTTGCCAAGATTTATTTTGGGGCAGCCCTGGTCAAAAGGTTGAGAGGCAGGCTTGGTACCGAAGGGTTGCCAATTCACTTCCTAGTATGGGCAGGAAAAACTGAGTATGGGGCGAGGTAAAGGACAGTGCTTTCCCCACCCTGAATGTGGCTGAAGTGCCCTTGAGCACGACATCTAACCCCACAAATGCTCTCCAGGTGACTGTAACCATGGCAGCCCACTGCCACATGGTGTGTGTGCACTAATGGATGGGTCAAAAGCTGAGACTAATTTCCCCATGTGGAATTATTAATGTATACAACAAAATAAAAAATTACAATTTAATGTGAGTAAGTGTAGCTGCTTTACACTTGTTGCGCCTTCGTGACCAAAAAAAAAACTACTTTATCCTATTGTCCGATATATTGATAATATTGAGTATGATAGTATAAGAATGCGTACAATCTATGGAAATAATTTTTTGGTTGCAGTGATTGTATATCGTAGTAGTGATAATGGCCCTTTTAAAGACTAATGCAGTGCCCATTCAAAACAAAGCTGTCTGAAAAGGGCCGATTGCATGTCAGTCAGAGAGGACAACCTGCGATTTGTCATAAAATAAAAGCCCTTTTAGTATTGACAGCAAAGAGGCGAAAGGGAAAACAATAAAATCAATTGGGGCAGTACAGGTGGGCTGACGCACCATTTTCATCCCCTCACCGACCGCTAGAGAGTAATTTGAAATGCATTCATGTCAAACGTGCTGTAGAAGTTGTTGTTTTTGAGTGCAAATTCACTCTTTCCTGTGACTATTTCCTGCGGGTCCATAGTAACTGTACACGGCTACGAAAGCGGAGGAGGAACGGGTGCACCATCTGCGCGATGCTATTTGCTGCTGGCGATCAAAATGTTGTCCTACGCCCCACTGCGACAGAGCCGCCATTCACCTGAGCATTCTAAATTCATTCATACTGAACGTGTCACGTGTCCAAATCACACCAACTTTGACAATGGAGTCACTCGAGTCCTCAGTGACGCACTTGCCAAATTTGAAGCAGGTCATGTGAGCACTTCTCCAGATATGTGAGAGACATACAGACTTCATCATATTCATTTACAGATCCCGCAATATTAATTTCTCCTACTGAGGCTTCACATTTCTTTTCAAATTTATCCCTCTAAGCTGGGCAAAATCAAATCTTTTATGGTCTGATCTAAAAACACTCCATTTTCCAACTCTGGCCAGAGCAGCTGAGCCTGTTAAATCCGTGCAGGTGATTTTTTTATTATTATTATTATTATATACTGCATGACATCATGCAGTCCAAGAGATCATGGTTGCCATGGTGAAGGAGCTATATCTCATATGCTGTTTTTCTGTTACAACTGCATGACATCAACATGGCAACTCAGCTCTTCAACAGCTATTTATTCTTACTGAAATTCCATTCACACATTTGTGCGATCCAAGTTTTTTTTTGTTTTTTTTTTTTTCCAAATTTATTCACATCAAACTCCTACTGCTGTTATGCTGACGACACTCAACTATTCCGATCATTCCCGCCAGGAGACCTCACTGTCTCGGCGCGGATCTCATCACGCCTTTCCGATATTTCAGCATGGATGAAAGAACGCCACCTCCGACTCAACCTCTCGAAGGCTGAGCTCCCTGTCATTCCAGCCAGTCCCTCGATACAACAACAGATTAACATCCAGCTTGAATCAACCAAACTTGTGCGCACAAAATCTGCCAGAAACTTGGGTGTCGTGATTGATGACCAACTAACCTTCAAGACACATGTAGCATCAATTGCCTAGTACAACATCAGGAAGATCAGACCCCACCTATCTGAGCTTACAGCCCCACTTCTGGTACAGGCGCTCGTCATATCACGCATTGACTACTGTAACTCCCTACTGGCGGGGCTCCCGGCTTGTACCGTCAAACCTCTGCGGATGATCCAGAACGCGGCGGCGCGTCTGGTCTTCAATCAGCCTAAAACGGCACACGTCACCCCCATAGCTCAAAGCCCGACACTGGCTCCCTGTATCCGCCCGCATCAAATTCAAAGTGCTGACAATTGCATTTAAAGTGGCAACTAGAGAGGCTCCCACCCACCTGAACTCTCTCATCCAAGTCTACACTCCCTCCCGCTCACTATGATCTACGAATGAAAGGCACCTGGTACTGCCGTCCCAAAAAAGGCTCAAAGTCAATAACCAGATCGGCCCGGTCTGTGGTTCCTAGGTGGTGGAATGAGTTACCAGACTCCATTCGCTCCGCAGCGTCCCTCGCAGTCTTTAAGAAAGGACTAAAGACCGAGGTCTTCAATGAGCACCTTTGCACTTGGAACATATAAAGACGCAAAGAGAGAGAGAGAGAGAAAAAAAAACAGCAATCTATCATTGCCTCTGTGCACTGCCAGTTGGCACTTGTCCTATTGATCTCAAACTTTGTTTGAGTAGTTCTCTCTTGACTAGATCTTGCTTGCGTTGTATTATCTCCCAGATGGAGATAATACAACGCGTCGGCTGAATGAAATTGTAACATTGTAACATTGTGACAAACTGTCACGAGTTTGAATGTCACCAAATTCAGCTGCACTTACTGGAGACATACTATATTGACAAATCCGCCAAATTTGAAATCGGGTTAGATGAGCAGTTCTCGAGATCTACGAGAGACTTGCTCACATACTGAATTCTGTGATTTAATGTATAGACAATAATTCAAATACAAAGGCTGATTGATTGTGGTGATGAGAACGTTGCGTTTATAAATTCTTGGTGAAAGACATGACTGCACTGACATGGATGCCGTCATAAGAAAAAGGTAATTCTGTAATTCTGCAAGTGAACAGTTTTTATATATGGTGTATAAACAGTTTGTTTACATTCCAACTAAATGCAACAACCTCCACATCTTCGTGATTGCATACTTAATCTAATTTCCCAAAGAAAACCATATGCTACTTTAAGGGTAACGATATTAACTGTACGGTAGCCTTGCTGCTGACCAACCTCTGAAAACTGCGGATAATTATAGGCATTGTTCTGGCCTCGCAAAAACTTAATCATTAGCAGTTGTGTTTAACTTTGAGGCCTCCTCTGATCAAATTAACGGTGGCAGGCTTCATGTTTCAGATGTGGACGTCAGCCCACATCTGCGACATGAATTCTTGAAGCAAACTCACACATACTCAACCACGCACACACAGAGGCTACCCTGCTCTCCTGACTCACGCAGAGCAGATCCAGATGTGTGGACGGACCAGTTTTCAGGCTTGGCCGGGAAACCAAGACCAACCAAGAGATTCTGAAGTAGCAGGATAATGGATGACTTATAACAAACCATATAGTGTCTCTTCAGGGTGCCGTGGAACTGACCTCCACTTCCACTCCATGGAATTCACACCCCCAAAGGACCCGATAAGTGATGTCATGCAGCAGTGGGGCAAGAGTGTTGATGTGCAGGCCTCAAAAAATAGACAGGTTCATCCATTACCTGGCCCCCTCTGCTCTCCATGGGGGAGGACGGTTCAAGTTTACCCAGCATGCAATACTGAAATGGGTT
This sequence comes from Dactylopterus volitans, assembly GCA_901007715.1. NCBI lineage: Eukaryota > Metazoa > Chordata > Actinopteri > Syngnathiformes > Dactylopteridae > Dactylopterus > Dactylopterus volitans. The sequence continues at coordinate 4,496 of CAAKHG010016073.1, read as the reverse complement.
TGTGAGGTTAACTGGCCTACATGGTCCCTGCCATCAAACCCTTCTATGAATCCACATAGCGATGATATTCTCTGTACGCATGAAATATCTGCAAATGAAGAGTCCAGGTCAAGAGCGACTTTTATTTTTCTCACTCAAATATGAGCAGGCATTTTAGGGATTTTATTCTTTCAATCACAAACCTTGACCATCTAACTTCCCTGTTGCTGGTGCTGCCAAGGTTAATTAAGGCCCCTGTAATTTTGTCATGTAATATAAGCAAGAGTAATATGACTCTCTACTCCCTAGAGAGTGGGAGATTGAATTCCGTGAGTTCTGTTCATCACTGTAACCTGTTAAGCCACATGACTGAAGTTATAGCGGACCCTGTGGAGGGAAGCCATTGCCAGTGAAGGATTGTGCTTCAAGGCCATTTTCCTACCCTGTTGCTGGAAGGAGAGGCCATATTTGAAACATGTAATAACGGCCCTTGACATAGTCCCCCACTTTCATCTTTGCACGCCCCCTCGTAACTCATCCTGCCTCACAGTCTGTCCAGGGGAGTTTACCAGAGCCCTACACTCACACTGGACTCAGCAATATCACATTCATGAACAATGCGAGAAGAAAACAGTCTCCTCAGACATAGTTGACGTACCGATTTTACCGACGCGCTCACAAAGCAGGAGCAGCCAAATCACACACCCATGGGTTTGATGCAGCAGCTGTTGCAGGATTCAAATCAGTAGCCTGGATCATCTCTCAGTGTAATTAATTTACCAGTAAATGAAGAAGGAGGGTGGCTTATCATGCAGGATGTTGCATTACTAACAAAAAAAAAAAAAAGAGACAGGAGCAGCCAACAACAGCCTGGATAAATGTTCTTTAAAATGCTTACGTTGTCATTCTACAGTAGGAGGTATTTAGAAACCTTTAGACCACAACTCTAAAGATCATTTTTTCAAAAAGCGACAGCCCTGTGAGTTAGCAGTTGTCTGCCACCATTTCAACATAGTGTGGTGAGAAATTGCTGACCTCTGATATGACAGAAAGATATGGATGACGCGTGGAAAGATGAAAGAGATTTACGGGCTCGGTATTACAATCGGCTTGACCGAAACTAATGAGAGGGGTGTCAGAAAGATGGAATGCCTGCTAGCATCCCTCATCTGTCAACGGGGGGGGGGCAGAACTTTCATATCATTACACACTTTCCTGTTTAAATGCTATGCAGTTGTTAATTATGCATCTCCAGAAGATTTGTAATGGTGTGCCCGTGTGTGTGGAGGATGGGGTGCACAGACACACACACACAAATTTATGCCTTACTTTGGATCTCGTGGGCTGTTTGGACGGCTGTTGGTCCGGAGTCTCATCTCGGTTCCCCCTGATGGTCGATCTGGTCCAGAACCTGGGCTTACCCGTCTGATAAAATACAAACAATAATAAAATAAAAAAAATAAAAAATAACTAATTTCAGATGTGAATCACCTTATGCTGTATTTCCTCAAACAGTGGCCTTTTTTTTTACCTCAACTGAAGAGAGATTAACATTCAGTCCTCCATGTTTTCTCAATGTATCCAAGAGGGCCACTTCCACTAATGTGAACTCATCTTTCTCTCATTTTTTTCAGTGTTTGTTGTGTTAAACAAATTACATGAGAAAAGAGCTTTGACTACTTGATTTTTAGGAGGGAATATGGTATTCACATTACCGGATTGGAAAAAGAATACAATTACATACAGAGTAGAATGAAAAAGGTTAGACAGCTTATGGAAAAATATTAAAATACTTTGGCAGTAGAAATATACACACTTAGCTCTACTCCATCAGTTGGTATGAGTGCTCCCCTTGTCTTCCATATCTTCACACAGTTATGGGATACAAAGTTGTCAGTCTAAATGATCCTCTCATCTTCTGCAGTTATACTTCACTGGTTATTGTACTCCCATTCAAAAAGCACGGACACTATTCTCGCTACTTTTGAATTAATATCTAGAGCATAATGATTTTATCTGACAATTGCTCCCCGTGCCCAACATCAGTAAGGCCCTGGATCAGCTTGATGATCCAGTTACTGAAAGACGAGAGTCAAACGCCATCAAATCCAACCTCATATAAGATACATTAAGCTCTGTTTTCAGATTCCCATCTGTGCTACATCCAATACTTCTCAATAATTAATCATAATGAGTGATTGTGCGTTTACAGTGTGCACAGCAGATGCCGACCCGTAGCTCTATTTGGGCAAAGAACAAACAAACGCCTCTAAAGTTTGTGAGTTGCCCGTCTGCCGGTGTGGCACGTACCTTGGTTCATCTGGAGATGGCTCCTGCATGAGGCCGTTGGTCTGGGCGGGGCTGTGGGCGGGGCTGCTCTCTGGACTAACTTCATCTTTACCGCCATTTGTTGGTGGCAGCTCCAGGCAGGCAATGACCCCCTCCCACTGCTGCGCTGCATTGCGTATGGCTAAGCGTCGCTTCTCCTTTACACACACACACACGCAAAGAAGACACATGGTTTCAAGTGACAATTCTCCTGAGCAGAATATAGAGGGTTTATATATATATACAGCTAATGGAACCACTCTGAGGCAAAATAAAACCTCCTATCTGGCTGTGATGTTCAATAGTAGGAGAACTACTTACTGGCCTTGCCGACAAACGTCAGCAGTAAGTGAGGTCTGAAATTATACAAGTATTCACTTCTGTTACCACGTCATATTGCACAGATCTAAGTGCAGCGAGCTCTCATGGCGGTAAAATCGACACCCCGACGCTGCCACAGGAGACAGTTTCTGCTCCTCTGATGTTTTTCAGTCGCTCCCCTTCTGTCCAAGAGGCTGTGGTTTCAATATTCATGTATGGAATGTACCACTCCCTGATGCAGGGGTGAGTCACTGCGACTCAATGCCCTTGTGAACCCTTGGTTTAGCACTCAATATAACACTGTCTCAATGCCAGGGATTAGCAGGGGTTAGGTTACTGAGAGATAATGAGTTCTGTGAGACCATCCCTCAGAAGAAGGCAACCCTGCAGCACAGAGACTGCAGAGGCCGACGCACACAAACACGTTTCTTGCAAAACAATTTAATTGTCTGAGCCTATCTTGAAGTAACATGTCATGTATAGACCCATTTGCAGCTATGGCACCACTAAGGACTGCTCACAGTATATTGTGTGGCACTGATGTCGATACAGACTGATGGGAAAAGTTGAAAATCGTGGTGAACGTATGAAAGGTGCATTTAATGGCCCCCAGAACACAGTTATTCCTGGAAACAACTGGCAAAAACATAAGAAGATAATATATTAAAAAAAAAAAACTAAATACTTCTCATATGTTTTGATTTGTAACCTTCACTCACTAGAAAGAAAGAAATATCCAAATCATTGTAAAAAAGAGTAACACAAACAGGTCAAAGAGACCATACACACTTCGCCACCTCTTAAATCTACGCGCTCATATGCAGAGCGGATCAGAGTGGTACCTTATGAATGGTCTGCTTGTGACTCTCCCTCTTCTTCTCCTCCTCTTTCCGAGCTTGCACACCAGCCACGCGCCGATCCTCGTCCTGAAAAAGATAGCTAGTGCAATCAGAATGTCGCTCCATTCAGGAGACCTGAATTATTCAAGAGACGGCGAGAATCACAAAAGACGAAAAGACGTCCTCAGCAGCACTGAACAGGACCGCTGTGGAGGCTGGGAGACACTATCACAGCAGCCGGCAGCATCACAGGATTATCTGTCTGATTTTCAGACTCGGATCAGCTGAGCCCAGCTGTTGGGGATAGCCAATACTCCCAGAATGCAATGCTGCCAACACAATCTGAGTGCGCCTGCTGAGGGATATTCAAATGTCTGTGACGCAACGGCGACGCTTTGTTCTGATCAACAAAAGCAAAATTCTAACCTCGGCATGGACTACTAACAGAGAGCTATAAAGAGATTAGGCCTGTCTGTCACTATTTTATAACGATTATGAGAACAGCCTCAAGCATGTCTGTGGAACTAATCAATACCTTATTGACTGCATTGGGTGTTATATTTTAGCATTGTTGGCCACCTTCCACAAAGCCAGGTTGCCAGTTTGGTATTGAAGGTGTGTCTTCTGTGGCACTTCCAGTTTAAAAATGTTATATAAATGCACATCTTGCATAAGTGACACCATTTCGGGGTCTTGTCCAATAAAGAAGCAGCTCTCTTTGCCATATTTATACTGGCATTTGCAGATATATAATAGTATGTGCAATCATCCAAACAGCTGACAGGACGTATTGCAGTGCTGTCGAATACGACTAATAATGAGAATAGGAAATAAGAATAAGAAATATGATTCAATGCCTTCATTCAAAGGCATAGAATTCTATCTTAGATTATCCAGTTGCACAGAGAGCAGGTTTTTCCAAATCAGTTGGAGGGCCAAAATCGAGATCTTGAGCCTCGCCCAAAAACACACACACGCACACACACACACACACACAGGCAGACTACTCAGGACCTTCGTAATCTATGA
>CAAKHG010016070.1:0-11745 GCA_901007715.1 Dactylopterus volitans | reverse complement strand
CTCTAACACACACACACACACGCACGCACACACCATGAATCTCTTCCTCTCTTTCTCTCTCTCTCACTCAAACACACACACACACACACACGCACTTAACCCCATCCATACTCCTCACCCTCTTCTGAAAAATTTCAGGTACTTTCCATATGGATCAGCCCCTAAAATTTACCAGCAGTCAAACCGCCAGTGCCGCTTCATCCTCTGCGCCGACCGTCAGACCTCTGCATCTGATTGGTTGAGAGAAACCTGTGATCTCTCCTTGGAGGGTGACGCGACGGAGCCGCTTCCAAGTTCCTCCTGCGGAGTTTCAGAATGTCTTTGAGGACAACGAGACAAAAGGAAACAAGAGCAAAGGGCCAAACACAAAATGACCACACAAAATAATGTCCACATACAAGGTTTTAATAGATAAATATGTTATGTATAATCTGATTCCCCCGCTGATATTTGTTGATCTTTGAGATTACATGAATTTCATTAATGAATTAAAATATCATTTGTCTTGTTTTGTCTGACCTGAAATCAGTCAGGTAAATATGTAACTAATATTTCGGTCACAGCTTAGGCATTAGAGTGGGATGACCAGAATATTAGGGACCCCTCCCAGTGTAACCCAGTACAGTCCAGCAGCGTCAAACTACAGTCCCAATAACAATCATTCAAACATGTCAACACCTCTCTCACACACATTCAATCACAATTCAACATAAAACTCCTGATTGAAGAGAACTGATTGCAGGGCTATTGTATTATATTCCATGGTGAACATGCGTTGGTCATAATCTTATGGCTGATCAGCATATGTAATCCGATTTTTTTAAGCGAATCATTTGCTATTTAATCAGTTTCAATGTTATGTCCCCCCCAAGAAAAACACAAATGTGGTTGCAGATGGGGAAACTAACAAAACTGCATGCAAGAAATATAAAAGGGTCTTGGGTTCAAAAAGGTGGCAGGGGACCGTTTTTCCTACCTGCCACCCACTAAGTCTATCAACGGATAGAAAAACTGAAAGTATGAGCCCAAAATCAGAACAGGTGGACCTGGAGAAGGCGAAACAACACAAAACAAGCCCCCCCCCACAAAACTCAGCATTTCTCACTCAACAAGATTTCACAATTTCTCTTTCTCAACTCAATGAGAGCCAACTGATGGTGTTGACCCTCACACCCTCACAACCAACCTTGAAATGAGCAGCAACTGCTCCTTATATAGCCTCCTAGGCCTGCTGATTAACAAAGACTCTCAGCTGGGAGCAGACATCTCAGGTGCCCCAACTTACTCTAACGAGCAGGGTGAGTGTGGTGGGGAAAACAAACAAATGAGAATCCATAACATCATCATAACTAATGATAATTCTGAGGCTGATGAGGGGTTTGAATGGCAGACTGTTATGAAATGGCTTCATCACCATTTTTGAATTCTGCTTAATTTTCCTAACACAACAATGAGCCATTGCTAAATCTCAGCTTCTTATCGGCTATCAAATGTCATATACTGTGTACAGCATTTAGCATCTCCCCACCTCTGAGTGTTAAACTTTCATCATGAATTTATCATTTCACGTGCACAAAAGGTAGATTCCACCCGGCAGCTTGTTGAGCTCAGACTCTCATCTGACTTGCATGAACTTGCTTTTCTTTCCTTGGCTCATGTATAACACACATGGGCTGTTTGTGTGTGTTTCTTTGTGTGTTATCAAGGTTCTGTGGCGTTTCCAGCTCGACTTCACTTCCAGCATGAGCTGCTGCACTTGACATTTGTGGCAGCGTGACACATTTTCTCTGGAAGTCCTCATACTTTTGGTTTCTGCAGGTGATGAATCACTTTCTGTTCGGTTTTTATGACGCACTCGTGTTGCGACGGTCTTCGAATGCCGCTGACATGAAAACGCACAGAATTCAAATTTCAGTTGGTCTTTGAATTACCATGAAACACAACCGAGTGCACATCTGCTGCCTGTCACGACACAGATGCCTGATGAGAACCTGATGTTTGACGCATGCTGAGTCACTTCCTGGTTTGGCTGCAGGGTCGACAGCACGATGCTGTTTGAATGCTTCTGGGCAGCAGAACAGAAAACAAAACAAACCTTTGTGCTCAGAGGCAGCCGATAACCCGACTGTCCAGATTCTCCCACCTGAAGTTGGTCCGCCAACTATAGTCGGCCGCGGGAAGATGACTTGAACGCGAGCGCTCGGCGGAACAACGTGAAAGTCAGTTCATAACAGTGCTGAGCAAAGAAACTGCAGACATAAAAGTCTTAATAGCAACAAAGACATTAGACATTAAAATTCCCCATAAAAACTTCCTATTTGAAATTTAATGTATTATGCTTTAAATAGATTTTAATATTGTGTTGTCCTATATTTGAATTATATTCTGTAAAGTGTCTTTGAGTACCATGAAAAGTGGTTATTAATAAAATGCATTGTTATTGTTATTATTCGGAGTAGTAGTAGTATTTGTACCATTCATAACAACAATAACAAGAAACAACAATAATAATAATAATAATAATAATAATAATAATAATTTGGCACAAAACTTGTTTTTGAGTATTTCTGACAGATTCAGGAGGGTGGGAGCTATCCTCTGTGGGCCTATCAGAAAGGAGACAGAAAGGAATCTTTACTTGGGCCTGTCAGTGATTCTCAGCAATGAATCCGATGGCCAATAATTGATAGGCTACACCACTGAAACTCATCTGTTTGATTGGCTTGCTTGCCTAAATGTGAAAATGAAACACCAGGCCAAAGCCAAACAGTGACAAGGGAGCTCTGGTACCCATCTTATTAGCAGCCTCACTTTTTGGCACAAAACCAGATATTGTTTAATGGAAACCGCTTCCGTTAACCGGCCATCTGGTGTGAGGAAATTAAGCAACACCAAGAATTGAGGAAGCTTTTTGCTCCCCAGGTGCCTTCAAGTCTCACCCAGAAGTTCCCATGCATTTGTTTGCGGTGGCCATAACCTCGACCACGGGGTCAAATCCTAATGGGAGTTGGGTGTTGGCAACGTGGAGAGCAGAACGCCACGTCAACCTTCTCCAGACACAGAGCGCTCAAAAGATTCGCATGAATGATTGGCTGGTGTGTAGGCGTGAGCTGATTGGTGGATTCATGTGCTCAGAGCCAACGTGGAACCTGGAGAACAACGACGGCGCCTTTGCTGATCTTCCTGTCGCTCTGGCAAATTCAACTCTTCGTCCCAAACCATTCACAATTCTTCTCCTTGAGGTCATTCAAGATTCTCATCATGCTTTCTTTAATGTTTGTACTTTTGTCTCAAATGCACTTTTTCCACATCACTCACGAGCAAATGTGGCAAAGCTCTGCTACTGGTTCCTGTTCCGGTTTGCTAAGTTCAAGGATTAATTTGTGAGAGCTCTATCTGTTATTTCAGATACAATTGATTAAAATGATGGTCACATCTCCATCAACTGAATTATTTATTCTCATAAACACTGAGATGTAGTTTTCTCTCCTTTTTTAAATTAATCCAGGATCCATTTTTTGGGATATTTATGACTGGATTTTATGGTTGAAAGCACTCAAGGTGGGACGTGGATGGTAGAGGTCCTTAATATTTTTTAAAAAAGCAAAAAAGTTTTTACATCTATCTCATTTGAATTTATTTTTTTGAAAACAGGGTGAGATGTAAGTGTCTTTCCAGGTTTTGTTTTTAAGTTGAAATATGGACTATCTGATCAAATCTAATCCAGCGTTTGTTCAATAATTTACTCATATCTGCCAACAACTTTTAAAATGAAAGGCAAATATGTAAAATCCTGATATATCCTGTACCAGGGGTGTCCAAACTGGTCCATGAAGGGCCGGTGTGGCTGCAGGTTTTCATTCCAACCAAGCAGGAGCACACCTGATACAGCAAAGCAAAGACAGTTGATTGGTTGATTGGAATCAGGAATGTTCCTGCTCCTGCCAATCAGCTGTCTTCACTCAGCTGATTTGCTGAATCAGGTGTGCTCCTGCTTGGTTGGAATGAAAACCTGCAGCCACACGGCCCTTATTGGACCAGTTTAGACACCCCCGTCCTATACGATATGCGATATCGTCAACAGGATAACTGATCTCTATTGCAGGGAAAACCACAGAATATCAGACATAAGCTAGCAGGTCTGACAGTTAAGTCGGCCAGTTAAAGTGAGTCCATGTGATTGGAGGCAGGCTCACAGACTCAGCCAATCCCTGCCGCTGGTTTGAAGCGCAGCTCATCAGCCAGCATGACTCATTCATGTTTGTGTGTGAACCTGCTGCTCAAAGCGGCTAAATATGAGCTGAAATTTATCAAACCTTTTCTTCTTCTCTGGTCAATTATTACTTTTTTTCCCCCTCCTAAACTGGTTCCAGCTTCAAAGCTCTTGTCTCCCCATTTGTTCCTACCAATCAGAAGCTGTTGCCGGCTTACTCACCACCCTTCCCACCAATCAGCTTCTTGCTTTCATTTAACCACAGTGACGAAGCTTGCTTATGATTATCTGGCAGCCCATTGGATGATGAGTCGTACCTGTCACTGTGGTTTCATGTGATTGGCTGGGCTATTTTTGCACAGATATATAACTCATGTCAGAGATTTGTGAGTGAGAGACAGTTAAAGGTGAAGTCAGAGAGTTGCTTGGCTGAAAAGAAGAACATGATCAGCATCTTAATGTGTCAAACTCTAATGGATTTATGTCATCTTCACAACACTTTTAGCCGACAATGAAACTCAACTTGATAATTTTGTGGCTGGAGTCAGAGTCAGAGACTGTTGTTCAGACATGTTTCGTTGGGAATCCTGCAAAGTTTTTTAATGACAAAACAGTTGTGAAACACATGTATGAATGATCCCATAATGCCATGAAATGAACCACTGGACTCTCGAAACAGTCGACTTTTCAATGCAATGTGGTTCGTCTGAACAAACATGCCGACATACACCCATCAGCCATAAGATTACGACCACCGCGTGTTCACCATAGAGTATAATACAACAGCCCTGCAATCAGTTCTCCCTTCAGGAGGAGTTTTATGTTGAATTGTGATTGAATGTGTGTGAGAGAGGTGTTGACATATTTGAATGATTGTTATTGGGACTGTAATTTGCGATGCTGCGTGGTTGATCAGTAATGCTGATTTAATCCCGCACCGCCTGTATGAACCGTGTCTGCTAAGGTTACATGGTTCTTTGCTGCCACGTTGAGCCTTAAAATGGTGTGACGCTCAAATCTCGGCGCTGATCATCCCTCCTCTACCGCCATCCCCAAAGAACAGTATACAATAAAAACATCTGTTTGAAAGTAAAAGATCGTAAAGCAAACGTTTACCATTGCCATGACAATTTTATATCAAAATGGTGGCACAATATGTTTGTTGTGATGGTTATTTTACTGGTATATAGTTTATATTAATTTCCTTCTATTCACAGGTTCTTCGTCCTCTGCCACCTGCCATTCAGCAACGTCCAGTTTTTTTTTCTTCTCCAATTGAGCTGAAATGAATGTTAAAGCCAGTCTCTGATGGTTGTCCTTCCCCCGTTAGCCTAGCTTAGCATGATGCTAACTCAGCTCAGTTGACTGTGAAGCTTCGGCAGCTGCGCTTACTACATGTGCAAACCACAGCTTTGTTGTCGTCCAATCAGAGAAGAGCATTTAGTTGGACTAGGGTGCAACTGTTGTGAAACCAGATGCATTTCTATTTAAGCTTGGTTTATGCTTCTGCGTCTGGGTAATGGCGCATGTGATGCCGGCTGGGTCGAACTGCACGGCGCCTGTTTAACCCCAACACAGAACTTTGAAAGGTTTCTGATGGTGTCGGGAGCCAGGGTGTAGTGACCACGCAGCTTAAGTATATCATGACCTTCCATGCAACCTTCCACCGCAGATTTCTATACACAGGATGTCCCATCGTTCATAGCTGATTTTTGAAAACAGCCACTTGCGTTCAAATCCTTTGTCCCACATTGCCATTTTACTGTTTAAAAATTGAGTTTAATGTTTTATGGTGTGTTTGCTGCTCATGTTTCCATTTTGATGGGGTCCGATGTGTTCTGTGCTGCTCGTGATCACTCTGACCTCATTAGAATCTCCAGATGCCCAAAAGTGGCTCGCTAATCCAAAATAACGAGGCCGCAGCAATGTTGATGATGCATGTTGGCCAACATTTGCTAATGTTGGACGTCCGTGCGTAAATACAAAGTACAAAAATACAAAACACCAAGCAACACTGTTTGTTTTTGGGTTAAATTGAGACCTAGTTCTCCTCCTGTCATGTCCTCTTAGTGCATCATTGATATCATGACTATATATATTTTGTGCACACTCAGTTTAACTATTAACATAACACAGGAGTAAAACTTTTATCTGTGTGAATCAGCAGCTGGAACACACTCACTTGAACCATCACGGCGCGATTTCAAACGCGATCGGCAGATACCAACCATTATGTCAGACCAGAGTTACGACACTTCCTGATGACATCACGGCGGGCTGCGCTGGCGTGAGTGTGACTGAGCAGTTTCGCATTTCGGTCGGGTTTGTCTGAACAGGAATGCAGTGTATTCTCGTGACTTGAGAGCCGCCTCATTACTCTCCCTCTCTCTGTGGGAGTGTGTGTGTGTGTGAGTGTGTGTTTGTGTGTGTGTAGGTGACTCCTTCTGCTCCTGCTTATCCTTTTTTTAAAAAAAAAAAAAATCAAAATTCATATTTAGTTTGGCAGGAGTTGCAAAAGACCTTCTTCTCACAACCCAAGTTCAAATCTGGAGTGACTGGCCTCATCAGCCACAATCAATCAATGGGCCTTAGTGGCATTCACCAAGCTGGTTTCAGGAGAGGGAGGAGCCACCACAGACAATGAATATCCTTCAGTTACCAGAGGACATCGAAAGGAAATTCAACAATAAAGAAATGACACGAACCTCAAACTCCCAAAACCCCGCCCAATCATCACTGCAAGTTTTCCTGATAACATCCAAATCAAAGTTGAAGTGTAATGAAGTGAAATCACAACACCTTTCACCACCCAAGCAGGAGTTCCTCAAGGAGCAGTTTTCGTCCCCCTCCTCTTTCTCCTGTACATATATCATGAACATTATCCCGAGTCTTGGCAGCAAAAGTTTTACAATTTGCAGATGAACTCTGCTACTGGTCCAGTTCCAAGTGATCCATACTAGCAGCCGAAAAGTTTCAAATATGGAATCAAGGACATAGAAAACTGATCAAAGATATGAAGAATCTAGCAGCTAGATTCTAGATGAACCCAAATGTGCTCTCTGAACCAAAAAAAAAATAAAAAAAAAATTAAACAATCCAACGACAGTATCAGCCTAACTTTATCCAACAAGAACATCAAGAGGCAATGTTCCTCAGTGCAACATTACAGGATTGTATGGCCTGGACCAGACACATCTACAACCTGGATCTACAGCCTGGAACCAAAGGAAAACAAGAGACTCAACCATCTCAAAGCCCTTTGTGGAAAACACTGCGGACCACCATCCACAATCATCAGAGTCTACTGGCGCTCTTCCAATATATGGAGCAACTCTACTGTGCTCTACTCTACTCAACCATGGTACCAGGTACTTTTCTGGGGGTGGTCTTCCCATTAGAAGATAGTACTGCCTCAGTGTAACTGCTCGTCATAGCAGTGCCACGCAAAATGCCTAACTGGTTGCCATTTTTAAAGTGAAAAAAATGAAGATTGTGGCTGCTACAATAGTTTGGTTGTTCTGTCGCCAGGCTGCTAATGGTAACTAATAGGTTTACGCTAACAAGATTTTTGAACTCATGTAAAGTCCATCTAAGTAGTATCTAAGTGCTGTATAAATTACAGTGAGTGCACTTTTTATAATATTTAAAATGGAGAAACTTTACCCGCATGTTTACATTTGCCTCAAACTGGTGAATGACAAATTATTTTTTAATAAAAATCCCTCGATACCAAGTTTTGCTTGAGAAGTAACAGCAAAAAGCACATGAATTGTAGTTTAAAGAAATATAATAATTAGGAGCTAATACACACATAATCTCTCACATCACCATGTTCTTTTGTCCCTTGCTGTTACTTTGACATGGCATTTGTCCACGTCTAAATCACAAACGGATTTTACTTTGGCAGTCACGAGATATGACAGGACCAATTTTATAGTTTTAAATCAAATGAATTCTGCAATGAGAACGGTGCTTGGGTTGATATTCCAGCTCCACCTCTGATAAAAACCCATATTTGTGTCATCTGATGATGTTTCACACTGAATTAAGGGTGACTGAACACAATCAAAGTATTAAGTGACTGAGATAGATTTTAAGTTGTTTTATAAATGAGTTTTATATCGATAGTTTATGTTTTAAAGTATTCTAACATTTTATGCAGTTCCGATCTTTCCCTCAGTAGATCTTTACAAAAAAAGTCCCGAACTAATAGTTCTGACAAAAGCTGAAAGCCTGGAATCTGTGCTCCCGCTTCGTCATCCGTCCCCGGCTGACTCATCAGCAGCCGCACTGCGGTGAAACTGCACAGCTTCAAACAGGACCTCAAACGCATCACAACTCGCCGTGCGTGAATGAATGATATCATGTGAATCACTGCTGAGTTTTTCCCGGCGGGCAAAAGGTGTCTGTTGTTCTCTCCGAGGAAAACATGTACTCCCGGGATGACTGACGCACCATGAATGAGCCGGTGAGTTTGACAGCAGCCGGACACCCCGGCAACAGGAAGCTAAATGTATAACTGGAGCAGGGCCGATCCGACCGCCTGACAGGAACATGCTGATGTTGTTGGCTGTCAGACTTTTTTTTCTTCACTTCTGCATGTTTTGCCAACAAAAACTATCCTGCAGTTAGTTCCAGCTGGGCGATCGATGAAAAATCTTCGCATGCATTGTGACTCATATCCATGTTGCCATGGCCACCCGATGGTTTGTGGTTAAATGGATACAGATCACGCCCATTGACAGTTCCCATTATCAGCACGTGGATTCAACAAAAGTTCCTTTTGGAACCAGATGGATCAGGATGGGTGTGAATGTACTGCTCTGTTGTGATTTATGAGCCATGCAGGTATTTCTTGATTTATTTTGAAAGGTTTGGCAACAGGTATTTTTGAGATTTCCCAATACAGTTGTTGGGCAAATATCGGAAAATGACATATAATCAAAAGCTGCATTCATACTGCAACTCTTAATGTCGAACTCTGATTTTTTTCACTGAGATATGCATGTGCAGAAGAAGAAGGAGACGTGACATCACATGCAGCTGCGCCGTGTTTACGGAAGACAATATGGACGCTACGCACGTCAGCGCATGCTTGTCAATTTTGAAGTTACCTACCACCTGCAGGAGGAACCACATGGTTCTGGCGCAATGTGGATCGGATAAGCGGAAGAAGACGAGAGAGAGAACAAAATTATGACAGAGTGATGAAGAGAAGAAGGAGATTAAGAAAAAAGAGAGAGCACAGATTTTAACTACAACCTTGATTGGAGCAGTGGCTGCATAAATCCATCGTTTCCATGGTGAACTCGCTGCGTCGTCACACCTCCTCGTCACACGTCCCGCTGCATGGTCGCGCCTCCTCTGGCACACAAATGTGACACGAGCGTTCAGACTGAGCTCAAAACATTAGCTGTAAATCCAGGTTAGGAGCATATATGGTCGTGGGTGGAGTCTGATTTGGAAACAATCAGATTTGTGCTGTTCAGATTGTCAGAAAAAAATCAGAAATGAAAAAAAAGTGGGATTTGAATTGACCTAATTGACCTGAGGCGCCATCCAGAGGGCAGCGTGTCAAACAGGTCATGGGAGGGGTCTCCTGTGATGGTCCTGATCTTCCTGAGACATGTTGTTCAGGGACGGCACTCGATGGTCTTTTTGGGCAGCGTCAGCGTCTGAGCAGCCTTCCTGTCACTGAGACGCACTTCAGATACCGAACCGAGGGCCCAGCAGCGTTTCCAGACTCCAAGAAAAAACCCTGCGTGCACCAATTCTGGTTTTCACCCAGAATGCAACACTGTTCCTCTTTTCTCCTCAGACCAGCAGACAGTTGAGATTCAGCAAAGTCGGACCATATTGGTTTTGAAAAACGCAAAAACTATGTAAACATTTTTTTTTGCAAAATTGAGGAAATGTTGCATGTTGCTGTTTCCTGTTCTAATCTAAAACTAAACAAACATTCATACTCACTTTTCACACCTTTATACCACTGCTGAATGATTTAATACTTCGATGTTACTTTAGTGTTATTTTTCAGTGTTTGTGCTTCCGGTTGTTGTTGTTGTTATTAGTGGACTTTTTGGTTCTATTTAAAATATTAAAATAAATAAAATAAAGGAACTGTACCTGCATTTTTACATTTGCTCCAAACTGTTGAATAACAAATTATCCCTGAATAAAAATCAAGTTTACCGAGGTTTTTCTCGAAAAGTAACAGCAAAGAGAATCTGAATTAAGGTTTTTTTTGTTGTTTTTTTAAAGTCTTATAATTAGAAGTTAATACACACACATAATCTGTCAAATCAACATGTCTTTTTGTTGCTCTCTGTTACTTCAACATTGCCTTTTCAATGGGAGCTGAACTTCAATGCAGATTCCAGCTCATCCAACTCCAATAAAACCTTAACTCCAACCAGCCACAACTTTCGACGTTTCTGGAATCAGTTAGCCAGAAAAAAATTACATGACTTGCAATTATGAGTGACTACAGAATATTGGTGTGTGTTCTTCCTGGTTCAGTATCACCAAGGTCACAGTTGTTCTACCAGAACTGTGAGTCGGTGGTGTCAGCGAGGCTGCAGCCCGACCTGCCTTATCTGGGCTGTAAACCAGCGGAGCAGCTGCCTTTAACCATGACTTTGTGTGTGTGTGTGTGTGTGTGTGTGTGTGTGTGTGTGTGTGTGTGTGTGTGACTATGTGAGGCAAGGTTGCTCTTAGACATGTCTGGGCGTATTCTCAGTCAGCGCTGAATGGAGGCCTTGAGGCACTGCAGTGACTGACACACACACACGTGCACACACATGCACGCACGTGCGCACATATGCACACACACAAACTACTGTTTATGTGTGTGTGTGTGTGTGTGAGTGTGTGTGTGTGTGTGTGTGTGTGTGTATCGTCCACTGAGGCAGAAACCTTTTTTTTTAATCTTTAAAAAAATGCTGCAAAAGACAAACTGCAAACATTGAAAAAAAAAACCCTGTTCATCCATGAAAGAGACTTCCCATTCAAACCCGCGAGGATTTGGACCTGGATTAGGATTAGCGTGCGTGTGTAGATGAAGGCTGTGTAATTTACAGTCAATGCCACTTTCAAAAATGATCTACTGGGCAACTTGTTGTCTCCGTTTATGTAAATCTGCGTTTGTGTGGAATGCCGATTGTCATCTGACAGACAGGACGAGGCGTCGCGTGGCAGCGCGGCGCCGCACTCACGCTCGCTGGCGGATAAAAACAACACGGATGGGGCTTTCTGTTGCATTTCTACCCTAAGACGTCAGAAATTTCACATCTGATGAATCTGTAGATGTTCTGGGGGGTTATAGGGGAAAAAAAACAAAAAACAAATACAATAATAGAGGTTGTGTTTTTGCTGCTGGTCACAGGACCGGAGCCTGCAGGGATCTGATTAGCCTGGAGTGGATCCAGTTTTCACCTAATGTGTATGTGTGTGTGTGTGTGTGTGTGTGTGTGTGTGTGTCTGTGTGTGTGTGTGTGTGTGTGTGTGTGTGTATCGTCCACTGAGGCAGAAAC
>CAAKHG010016069.1:0-20175 GCA_901007715.1 Dactylopterus volitans | reverse complement strand
GGGCTTTTATTCATGCAAAACAACTGAAGTCATCAGATCTTTATCCAAAAAAAAAAAAAAAAAAAAAAAAAAAAAAGGTCTGTAACAATGTTTTAATTGTTATCGTAAACACAACATTGACAAGTATGTCAGGAAAAAAAAAAGATATGAAACATTATTCAAAGCTCATTAAAAAGACACTTAAACATCAACCCAGAGCAAAATTAAGAAGAAAGTGACATCATAGAGTATAAACAGTGTTGAAGCTGCGCAGGACTTAAACTACACCTTCGTCCGGGTCGATGATCGCGTTTCTACTGGAGAAGACGTCGGCCAGCATGTGTTTGGGGATCTCTGAGCCGCGAACCCGCAGCGTGTAGCAGGCGTCCTCCACTTTGCCCAGGCTCTGTCGGAGCGTGTGCAGTTTCTTGGACACCTCGTAAGGGCCCGTGTTCCCAATGTAGGAGAAGCCGTCGTGGATCTGCCGCAGGAACTGGCTCAGCTGGAAGGGCGTGTCGATGTCGCCGTTGCCGACGCTGCTGATGCACATACGCATCAGCTCGCCCGTAAGGTCGGCGATGCCAAGCAGGTAGTCTGAGGGCGTCACCTGGAAGGTCAGAACCTGGGCTCCCAGTGGCAGTGTTTCAGGAGAGCCCTGACACACACACACACACACACACACACGGATGGCAATTAGATGTGGGGTTGTTGTAGAGGACACATGAAGTCTTATTTATCTCAAGACTGATAATGCTTTTTACAAGAAAAAGACTGAGAATCACACAATTATGTCTGCGTAGGCACCCATCATGCTTAAAAATAATAGGCAGAGGGGACTGAATCAAGTAATGGTATTAAGATTGTTACAACCAGCTACTGTTCCTTTGAAAGGAGATTAAAAAAAAAAACTTAGTAGAGCTAACACAGTTGATAGATGAGTTGACAACTCTTAAATTGATCAGTTATTAAGTAATCAGTCTGATAATTAATCAGTTTCAGCATGTTTTTAAGCCAGCATACTCATGGTTCATATCTAGAAAGCGGACATGCATGATGGAAGTTGTGTCAAGAAAGCGAGTATGGGTATTTTTTAAAAGTTCTAACTTTTCTCTTAGATGATAATGAATCTGCTTATTCAAACATTGGAGTGATGCAGTCTTTAATGATGCAGCAATGGGAGAAGTTTGCCTCAGGGGATTTCTGGCATTGGGAAGTCGGGTGATAAAGAATACAAATAGCGACACTAAGGATGTGGGTGATAAATGCATCACACTGAGGACTTCACTCTGTGGATCAGGGTTGAAGTTCTGTGAAAAATGTATCATATGGTTGTTTTTTTTTCTTTTTATTGTTTTTTTTTTCAGTTTCATTGTTTTGGTTAGCTTTTAGGCAAATTTAATGTGGTTAGTTTCAGGAAAACATCATGGTTTGTGTAAAAAAAATAAAATAAAAAAAACCCTTCACAAACTTCTCCCACATGCGTGACCATGCAACGAGTTTGCTGCACCTGAAGGAAAACACACTTCATTCATGCAACCACTTCTTCAAATGAACAGGGGCTTTACCTTCTCCGCTCTCATGAACACCAGCCTGGCGTTGATCTCCTCCAGACTGACGAGGCTGCGATAACGGATGTAGTGCTGGAAAGAGACGGCCTCCACATACTCCTGGATCCCTAATGCATGGAAATCACACTCAAATGAAACTTAACTGCAATACAGTCAGAAGCCCAGCTGACGGTTCTTCGTTCCAGCTGCTGAGAAATCTCAGAGGGACGGGAGGGTGGGGGGCCTTCAACGTCGCACATTCACCAAACACTGCATCGCTATAAATCACGCAACTGAATCACTATAAGAAGGTCGACCACGTATCAAGTGAGCGCGGCACGCAGAGTGTGTGTAAACACAACAGGGTATCCGCGCGGTATAGATCACAGATGTAGATAATGATTCAAATAAAACCTGCTTCCTGCCGCAGTCTTTTGGCTGAACAACACTGGCGGGTTTTTTTTTGTGGCAGGCTGAGATGACCCCTCATTTGTTTTCTGGCCTTGTGTAAACAACAATCAAATAATCACAGGACGGAAGACTTTGTGTCTGAAGTTTACTTTTGGAGCGGCAATTGAACTTCAAAGGGTCCGCTATCTCTCTCCAGCTAACCGCAGCGAGCTAACCACAGAGTCGAGAGGCGGATGTGGATCATCTCCACTTAAGCCACCAACTTTCACTGCTCCGGTTACGGCTTTCAATCCGCTCACAGCGACTCTAACTGTACATCGCCGTTTTGAATTTTCTGGACGTCTCCACTTCTGCCTGGAAGAAGGCTACACCATCTCCTGCCTTATAAACCATTTACAAATTGAAGACACAAAAAAAACTGTCAGTGTTCCACCAAACATGGTTCCACCAATACTCAACAAGCAACAAACTTTGCCTAACCAAAACCACCGCAAACATCTCAACGCTGCCACTGGATTCCACAGCAGAGACGCTACACAGTCCGAGGTGGACAGGATATGACATGAAAAGGTTACACAGGCTTTGAGGCAGGCGGGCGGAGCTCAGTTCCTGAGTTGACTGCTGGGAGCTCTTCATGTTATTTACTGTGAAGCAGCAGCAGCAGCAGCAGCAGCAGCAGCAGCAGCGTTACCTTTGGTTGATGAGACACAGAAAAACTAACAGGGGACTGGTATGATGTGTGTGTGCAGAAACATTGCTAGCAACACACTGGTTGCAAAACAGCATTCCAAACAAATGATATGGATGCAGAGTGATCATCAGTATTCAACAAATTGGTATGATGATTTACAGATTAATCGGAGCCGCACAGCCATTGAGTGAGCTGCAGGTGAACGCCCCACTGCTTGCGTTTGCGCTGCCTCATAAGCTGCTGGGATCGAGCCCCAGAGCTTATCAAAGCGCCCATTACCGGGTCGCAATCAGGCCGAGATTTAGCCATCAATGTCTTAAAATGATCTTCATATGAAAACGCAGACCCGTCGCACATGCCTGGAGACTTCTCGTCCATCTAAGATTAGCCAGAGAGCCGGTGCAGTGAGCTCAGGCGTAATCCAATAAACATGACAAATATGAGGGAGAGAGAGAGAGAAAGATAGAGAAGGAGAGAGAGCGGGAGAGGGAGAGAGAGTGAGCGAGGGGTCTAATTGGTGGGAACTGCCACTGGTCACGTCGCGGAGGATGCAGCAGTGATTCCAGTGTGACCGCAATCTAAAAATGACTTCCCCAGCTGCTAGATAACAGCTCAGCCTCGCTCCCAGACATGGTGTTTTCCTCCAAACGTTGGAGACATTTTGGCTACGCTAACAAAAAAAAGCTGATATTGATGCAAGTGGGAAAACAACTTTATCAGAGGGTGTGTCTATCATATCCAGGCCAGCATCAAGGTCACACTCTCGCACAATCTGTGGCTTGACGATAAATTTAAAAGCACAAAAGGAGATAGGAGGGGTGGTCCCAGCATTGCAGGGCTCTTGTTTAGTACTGAGAGCGCCTGTTAAATCAATTTTAAGTCAGGCTCTTTGCTACAGTTTGCTTTTCAGAAAATGTATAAATATATTATTATATAAACATATATTCCTTTAAAGCTCATGTGTGCACAAACTTTATGGACATATGCAATATACCAAATTTTAACTCACTGTATAGATGGTGTGTTTCCTACAGTGTAATTTGCAGTTTCAGGTTGCCTCACTGGCTGCAAGGCCTGTCTGTCATTCACTAGGGTTAGCATCAGCGCCAATAATTAGCTAATGTCCAACAATTAGCCAATCTCCAATAACTAGCTAATTTCAAATAATTACCTCCAATCAAATGCTGTTTACAAAGTCTTACAAATAACATCCATGTTGTCCTGCACAGTCATCATAATAATAATAACATAATTGGGGGTAGTAGTAGTCATAGAAGATGAAACAACATGCTAAATATCAGTATTTTAGTATTGATATTATGAATTATGAGCAGATTAGGATGCTGCATTACCATTTAGCTCGACAGACCAGTGTGTATAAGTGCAGCCTCACAGAGGACATAACTAAAAGGAATACAGTAAAAGGTAAGACAATTAACAGAATATCTGGCTCATCATTGGGCATGTGCAAGCATACGACCAATCTCCATAATATCACCCGATTTAATAATATCCTTGTATCATTAGTATCATCACTTTGTTTTTTATGAATTCAACGTGAACTTAAACCAATCGGTTTACCTAATAAATTAACTGGGTTATACTTCTCAGTATAAACCAATAGAGTTCATCAGCATCACAAATTACAGTCCCAATAACAATCGTAAAAATATGTCAACACCTCCCTTAAACAGATTCAATTAAAAAATCATCATAAAACTCCTCTTGAAAGGAGATTTTATTGCAGAGTTGTTGCATTATGTTCAATGGCAAACATGTAATTATTTTAATGTTATGTGAGATCAATGTAAACTGCAAAAGCCATGAGAAAAGCCATATCATGGTTATGAGCTGTAAAGAGATGTTTGGTCTTCAGTGGAGAATGTTTTTGTGTAAAATTAAAATGTTTGTCACCAACAATTTATTGACACTAGAAGAATCTAAATTTTACATATTTATATTTGACGTGTTTTTAATGCATTGACACAGCCTGATTGATATGAGATGCATCTCTGGGACGTTTAAAAAAAGAAGCTAAATATGCCGCTCTGGAATTCCAGTGGAAAAAATTAACAACAGAAAATGCACAAAGTCATAATTAGGCTGATGACATTGCAAAGTTACAAAATATAGCAATATTAATAAATTATATAATTGCTTTATGAAGTTTATTTCAGGATTTGTTTGTTTTAAGCAAAAATTCAGCTGTCAATCTCACCTGGAGTGAAAGCTCTATGAAACTGATAGATGTCTTCTCCTCTCAGCTCTTCAGCAATTTGACCGATTTTCTGTCTGACTCCATCCAGTTTTACATCGGCCTCCTTCAAAATGTCCTCTGCATCTGGTACACTTGGGTGAAAATCACACAGAGTTGAGAACAGAAATTCTGCAAGTTAGCGCATATGTATATAATACTTGAAAATGTCTGAAACTGGAATTTTAGTCACGTGTAAAACTATGACTAAAACGGGACGTTGATGCAGATAAGGTGAAAGATCTGCTGACGCTTCAAGGTTATTCTGACATAAACACAGAACCAACACAGGGGCTTCTGATATCTCTGTGCTCCAGGGGCCAGATGCATAAAACCATGTGGATTCACAACTGTTAGTACACATAAATCAGGCAGTCTTCTCATCAAAGGAACAATATTAAGCTGCGTGCGTGACTTTCTTTTATAAATGCCGCGTTGTTCACGCTTGCATGTGCACGAGCCTGATTTCCGTTCTCATCTTTCTTTCCATCTTGACTGTGCTGCACCCCCTATTTTATATTCTATTCTATGCATGGCTTTCCTATGTATGCTTCAGTATTCAAGTCAGCACTAAAACTACAGTTAGCAGGAGCTTCAGCCATCAGACTGGACACAGGCAAGCTGCAAACAAGAGTGGGATTTGTTACATTTACCAGCCCGTCTACTGTCAGATCACACAAAGGTGTTCTGACTGCGTGGATCTGAGTGTGTCAGCTTACATTCACTGTTCTTTCCAGTATCTCACAAGCATTAAGCTCGGTGGAGCGGTTGTCATCCTCCATTATGCACTCCATCTTTACACATGAATGGATGTACACACTTCCTTAATTATGCATTTGCATATAAAGGCTGTTTGCACCAGTTACCACATTGTTAGACATGAATGGCAACGGAAGCACAATTTTACCAAAGGTGAAACTAAAAAGCTCATCGGTGGTTGTAGAGAAGTGTTTTATTTCCGGCCATGCGTCCAGGATAACAAATACTACCACTTGTAAAAAAAACAATTTGAGTCATTCTCAACTGTAATATCAGACCCTAGCAGAGGTAAAATAATAATCATAATAAAAATAAAACAAATAACTGGACCACAAACGAGAGGCAAAAAAGTGCAAGGGTCTACACATGGAAAACATGAGGGCCATAAGCGCTGCTTCATACACATGAATGCACAGCCTTGATTTCAAGCCACACACTTCCAAGTACAACAGCTTTTGAAAATGGCAAATGAACCAACTATCATCTTGTGCCATGAAATCAGGATCATTTTCAATTACTGATTCTTGCTTTACAGTTACTAAGCCCTCCAGCAAAAACCAGGGAACTCATCCTCACGCACAGCTCTGCTATTTATAGCGCCTCCAATTAACAAAAATAAATGAGAGGCCTGATAGAATAAGTACACTCAAATACCACCCTGCGCACGGCCAATCTCATCTGATCATGGAATCCAAGCAGGGGGCGCCCTGGTTAGTACATGGATGAGAGGACGTCAGGGAATAATAGGTGCTGTAATGCAGGTGCAGCCCACCACCTGCAGGAGGAACCATGTGTTTCTGATGCATGGTGGATTGACAAGCAGGCCACCGCTGCCCCCCGCGACCCAGACCCAGATCCGGATAAGCGGAGGCAGACAAACGGACGAACGAACAATTAGAAGTGAATAATCCATAGCGGGCTAAAAACAATCTCACTGGACATTCTTCCTTCATAAACATCTGTTTGTATGTGGACAAAGACATACATTTGGGTTTTTTTTTGTGTGCACATATTTATGTACATGTGGCCCCTGGAGAAGAATAGAAAGCCAAAGCCTCTGAAATAACCAGAAAATAAAGAAACTACTTTGCAATGGAAACATTTGAAAAGACTCTCAAATTGCTACGTACTTGGTCACTCTATGCAACAGAAAGATCGTCCTCTTGCTTTCAATTGTAACATCTCGACTGATCTTAACCAGCCGCTCATATTTGTCATGTTTGGTGTCCAGCTCCTGCTGGAAAACTGCAAACAAACACAGGTTAGTTTGATTAGAATAAGCGTGCCCTGGGATACACACACAGCATCAGTCGGGGTGAAAAGGGGGATGCAGAGGGTGCAGTTACCTTTGAAGGTAGCAATGACAGGTGAGGAGAGGCTGGCATCATGGTCCGGTGCTGCATCAGCATTTTTGCGTGGGCAACCGTCAGCTGACATAATGCAGAAAAAAGATAAATAATACCTGCGTCTATACCAAATACATCTAGCAGCCAAAGGGGCGCTGTATTGATTTTACATGTGGAAATCTGCTTAGGTGTCACCAGGATTGATCCTCAGCCTGTGAAAACAGTTGTATATGTTGTATAGCCATTGTTTGCCCTGAGGGTTACATTTTTGATGCATTACACACACTGGCTGCCATTTGTCACTGGAAGGACTTGTGAATTATGTCATTGAGCTGCATTACGGGGGGCAGCATTTTTCTAGCAAGAGCTATACTGTAGAAGGGACTTCAAAGCATACCTGATCCTACGCTAAAGTTGTGACACACTTAATTAAGAGAAAACTCTTAACTGTAACTGAATGGATGTGGAAAACGTAACTGTTGCTGGACTCATTGAGGACGTGAACTGAAATATTCATGTAAGATTTTAAAAGCAAAGTTTCCCCAAAATTCACAGCTTACAGGTTGCTGAATACGTATTTTTCCTGGATTCTTATGAACGCACAATAACTACCGTTCGGCTTTCGGACAAACCACGCAATTTAAGGACGCAGTTTTGGAAAAGAGATGATGGCATTTCTCATTATTTTCTTGATCTCACTTCAGGGACCAAACGATTCGCCGATTAATAAATTAAAAACAAAAAAGGAAGGCGGAGGTTTTGGAAACCAGATTGGACGACAATGGGACCCTAGTTAAGAATGAATCTTGAAGAGACGTGAAGTAACAGACAGACAGCAAGATCACAGTTTAAACTTTATCGGCATATGAACCATATTAATAGTTATCAGAGTAATTACATGGTCACAATTACATACACCGATCAGTCGTGACCTCAAAAGAACTATATATTTTTTACCTTAGAACACAATGCAACAGCCCTGCAATAAATTCTCATGAGAATATGTCAACATCTCTCTCAAAAAGATTCAATAAAAATGCAACATGAAACTCCTCCTGAAGGGAGAATCGACTGCATTCGTGGTCACCCTGATCGCTGAGTGTCATGCTGGCAACATTCATCTCACTTCCAGGAAACCCGTTGCGCTCGTTTTCTAGACTTACCCTCTCGCTTATTCATGTCGTCGGTGTTGCAGTTTTGCCTTAACCAAAGTGTTAAATATCCTTCGCTCGGTTATGGTTACTGTTGTTTTCTGTTCTCTGAACTAAAAAAAATTGGCCGACCACATGTAAGTTAACTTCTACGAGGCGGCGCACTTCTCAGCTGTCAGCGATGGTAAAAGACGCCAGATAAAACTGTTCAATTTACATAGAAAAGTTATCATCTCTGATCAATTACAACGCGGCGGAATTAAAACTAAACACTCTGCGACGCCGGGGAAGCCGTATTTACGCGTCTTTAACAGCAGGCATTCGCGTGGTCTGGTTCACGACGGGGCTTTTGCGCTGTTTTCGTGCGTAGCAGACAACGACGAGCGGTGCATCTTGGGATATGTAGTAACGCCGCGTTACAACGCTGCATTACGGTCCCTGTCCATCTGACTTGTCATTTTTGACGGTTTACATTCTAAAATAATTTTAAATGTTCACAGTTATTTTTTATTTTTTTATTTTAATTCAAACCGCAGCTTTTCGACTATATTTCGTGTGTGTGTAAATCTTGAATAACATTATCATGTATTTGCACTTGGCGATAATTGACTTCATGAGGCGTTCGGTGATCGCGCAGTGCTGGTTATATATAGTGTTTGAGCTACGCTCGCGCGTGGGTTGGGGTCACTGAGTGGGCAGCACGTGGGCACAGATCCACATTTACAGTTAGAACACTTTCTTTTTCTTTCCAGTTATAACACGGGGTGAGCAAACAGTCAAGACCCGGGCTCGGAGGTCTGCTTGGCCCGTCTGCTTCATTTTTTCTTTTAAATCTGTTTCATTCTCCCTTTCTTGATCAGATTACTGGCCTCTCCGGTAACCCCTCCTCCTCCAGGGACTCCTGCAGACTGCCTACGTGCCACACGACTGGTGCCAACTTGACTTTGCGCTTTGCCTTTGACTGCGCAGCACAGCCGCTGTCATTCAGAGGCATAACTCACTGCATGCTGCATGAGCGAGTGCACGGGGCAGCGTAGTGTCGCGCATCGGTCCCAATCTGTTTGCACCCATTAAAAACCCCAAATTAAAACGTATTACGAGTTACAGTACATTCCTGCGGCGGGTTTAGTCTTTCCTGACTGCGATCATGATTGTGACAAACGCCCCCCCCCACGCACACACGATCCAGCTGATCAGTCTATCACAGTGGGGAAATCTTAATGCAAAATATTCCTTTGTTGTGCGAAAGGAATTTCACAAATGCAAGTCAGGAATGACGGCAAAACACAATGACGTTGACGCTGAGCGATGTTGCCTTCACGTACTCCCCTCGAGCTCCCACATTCGAGCTTTCCATCCCTCAGCCAGTCACGCAGAAAGAGCCCTTGTGGAGTAACAGAGCTACTATTGTAAGGCTTCCTACAAGCTGTTAAAGCTGTTTTAAGAAGAAAAAAAAAATCTAAATGCTGCTACTATCAGCAATACAACGCCGTATAAGTTTTTAACCGGGTTTCAAGTTCATAGCCATAAATTAAAATGTACTAATGTATCAAAGGTAACAGTTAAGATCATTTACATTTACAGTTGTTACTTGTGCAGAATTGCCATTTATGGCTGTTGGATTATTTTACCTATCATGCAACTGATGATTACGTCATAGCTCATTGGATATCATTTGATAATTTAACAGTTCCATCAATGTTCCCGCAGCGTTGTTCGGGCAGCCGGTTGAGGACGAGCTAATTCTATTCTATATATTGTTGAGCAATTCCATCTCCAGCGATGCAACATCATTTATGATTTATGTAGCCCAAGTTGAGATATTTGTCTTATTCTCAGCAGCTTCCCCGTTTGCTCTTTCTTTTGCAGTCGCTGAATCTCTTCTTTGTTGGATCCAGACTGACCCAGATACTTTATGTCCACTCGGAGGAAGGTGCAGCAAGCTGACTTCATGTGGCAATATCAGCTGGTGTGAGTGGGAAGTGGTTGCACAGGTGGGCTTATGCAACTGCAAGGGTGTAGTTCTATGCACCGGCCTTGGCTTCTGAACATTTACAAACTGTTACATCAACCTGCACGGACCACATTACTCCGCTGTTTGCTCAGGCGAAGTGCCACACTCATAATGTATGCTCTCAGTCCCATGTTTAGATAAGCACGCATCTTATCTGTTTGCGAAGATGACATTGTAGAAGAGGAGGAGAGCTTCTCCAAAGTTTACCTGCAGGCCTGCTTCTGTTTGGCCATGTTACATGTCGGTTTAAAGTTTGTTTGTATCTCAAAACTTCCAAAAGTCACTGACATGTGTGGAAAAACCCATAGGACGAGTACGAAACTCAAGTAAAGTATTAGATTTAAGTTGAAATTGTGGTCTAACCAATGGTAAGCATGTGACATGTGACATGTGACATGTGACATGGCCCATGGCGATGAAGGCCTTGTTCTCCAGCATGTTCTTCGGCAGGAACTGCCTCAACATCGTGGAAGTAAGCAACTTCATCGATTTCCTAGAGCAACCTCCTGAAAAAAATAGACATTTTTCGATTAAGATTCTCTGATCCTGATCCAAGCCTTTTAATATCTGCCTATCAGGTAGGCGTAAAGAGTTAAACATACACTAGTTCTCAGTTTTCCAAACACTAACAACTCTTCAAACTGCAACGACTCAATCTATATAGAGGCATTCATGGCCATAGCACTGTTAATTATGAAAATGCAGAATTTAATATTTCTAATTTAAAATACGTTATCAAAACTGTGGTTTGAAAATAAAGGCTTTACATTCATATCAACATTATTTAAAATTAGTTTGAGTAGTTTCTATCATAACTGATTTATCCTGTGAAAGCTTGTCTTATTTCTGCCTCCATCCCAGTAACATCTTTTATCACTAGTGGCAGCAACTGAATTAGTAATTGCACAGTGAATAAAACCTGTCACTGGAAGCATATATCAATCCTGTGCCAAAGAAACTGTATAGGAATGTTATTCTATCAAGTCGCGATACAAAAATGTGGAATTTCAAGCTTCTATTGATTGTATTCAGTACAGTTTTAATCCAATCAGCTGGCTGCTGGACTCAAACTCAAAACCTGGGGCCACCCGCCAAACATGTGATAAAAACGGAATGACTCAGCCAGAGCAGAAGACGCTCTTGTTGCAGTCCACCAAGAGCTTCTTACACGTCACTACACTTTGAGGGATATCTTGAGCAGCGTCCTCCTTTGTGTCTTCTCACGGTTTGTGGCATGTATCCGAGTATGACTCCCTCTACGACACACACCAATTTGTGATCTTGGGTATCTTATAGTAGTTTTGAAATTCTTTGGATGTAAAGGTCAATCTTCATGTCTTATAATTGGGTACTTTTTCGGCCCCCAGGCACGCTGACATTACAATGGTGTCTGTATGTTGACTGACACAGACTGCAGACCCAAACTCCACACTCAAATCTTCCTCATTGTCCAGTCAGTGCTTCCTTTCATTGGGATAAGGCCTACTTGTCCATCCCTACATGACTTTGATGGACACACACAAATCACATTTCGCACAACTTTCACACAAATCACAAAACTTTTGCAGAACTGATTTTCAGCTCTCATGCCAAACCAGGAGCTGACCTTGATCTCTGGCCTTTTTGAGCTAATATGCATTAGATGAGTCTCTAACAAGGGTCTATAAAGTAAAATATCTTATGATAAAATTGTCTGGAAGTCTCACATAAAACATGTACAGAATAAACATTTAAGAGGCATCTGAGTATAAAATAAAGAAAAGCATTTATTGAGTCAAAAAATCCCGACACACATGCTTAAGCGTCCTTGGGTTTCTTTAAAGGCGCTATATAAATTCAAGTTATTATTATTTATTATTATTACCATATTTAGCTGACTGTGCATAGGTCTGGGTCAAAGTTCACTGAATTCACTATCATTCTCCAAAAGAACGGCAGTAAGAATCCTTCACAATGTTGGATATCTGGATCACACAAATATATTATGATTAAAAGTTAAAAATTCAAAGCAATACAATTTATGGATCTAGTAGAACTGAAATGGCACAAATACTGTAAAAAGGTGAAAATAATTCACTGCCAAAGAATGTTAAAAATGTTTTCAGTGATCGGAAAGGGGGCTATAATTGAAGGGGAAAATCGAATTTGAGAATACACGGTGATGTCAAATTATGGAACAATCGAAAGGTTAAAGCAATGCTCAAACATGATTCAGTTTAAAAAGATTAATATAGATATGATTTTCACAGGGAACAGACAGGGTTACCAGGCAGTCACTGGATGTGTACAGGGATTTTTGTGTAATGTACATTTATCTACATTGCAATAACTTTATTCTATATTTGTTTTACTATATATGTATAAATTGGAGAACAGTAATTTTACATAACACAGGAAGCTAGATTATTAGCATTCAGTAACTGATGGAGAAGGGTGGGATTTAATAAATTTGCACTTCTTCCCACTCTTTTTGAGTATTCAGAGTGATTTATCCAGTGCGTGATTGATAATTTCCTATGTACTAAGCTTTGCATTATTTGAAACTAGTACTGTATCTATCTATCTATCTATCTATCTATCTATCTATCTATCTATCTATCTATTTTTTTTTATTTATTTATGCTTGTTTTTCTCTCTCTTGCTTTTCTTTTTTATTGTGGTCGAAATCAGTCAGTCAATCAGTCATAACAACATACTATATAACAATATATACATAACATATGTATGACACTGTCCGGTGAAATTAGGTAGAACTCACTTGACACTTATGGACCACTTCCACGTGTTTAGAGGCATCTCGTGTGTCCGACGGACCGCGAACACATCGACACAGGGGCGGTGCCACCGTGTGACGTCACATGGGGGTTGGGCCACAGACGGGCTGAGAGCACACTGAGCGGCGCCATGCACTGCCCGTGGACCGAGAGCTAGCCAGCAGAAATGCCTCATGAAGACATCGACCCACTCCGAAATGCTCGCTCCGGGGCACGGGCTGTGTTATTTCTCTGATACAAGATGTGAAGCTGGAGCCAGCGTGGTGAAATGGTCCCGGTTTGAGTCTTACTTTCCAGTTTCGCTCGGTGTAGCGTGGCACAGGCGGTGGATCGTTTCCAAAGTTGTCGGTTAGCAGGGCGCGTGTGAAGGATCGGAATTAAAGGCGCAGTGCACCCGTTGCAGCCTTTAACATGGAGAAGCAGCAGAGCGATCTGGACCGAGACCGGCAGTACTGTGAACTTTGCGGGAAGATGGAGAACCTCCTCAAGTGTGGCCGGTGCCGGAGCTCATTCTACTGCAGCAAGGAGCACCAGAAACAGCACTGGAAGAAACACAAGCTGATCTGCAAGGAGGCGGACAAGGCGCAGCTACCCAAGCAGCAACCGGAGCCGGCGCAGCCGCCGGGGGACGACAAGGCGCCCGAGAAGTGTCCCCAAAAGACGAAACCGGAGCAGACCGACGAGGCGTCCTCACCCCAGCCCACGAACGCTGAACCGTCAGGGGTCAGCGGCGACCGAGCCGTGGAGGAGGGCTCCAACAGTGCCGCCACATCTAACGGACAAACTAGCTCATCCCCACAGAAACTCGCCGTGGAGTACATAGTCCCGTGTATGAACAAGCACGGCATCTGTGTGGTGGACAACTTTCTAGGAGCAGAGACCGGACTGGGCATCCTGGACAATGTCAAGGCCCTGCACAAGACGGGCAGGTTCACGGACGGCCAGCTGGTCAGTCAAAAGAGCGACTCCACGAAGGACATCAGGGGCGACAAAATCACGTGGATAGAGGGGAAAGAGACCGGTTGTGAGAAGATCCGCTTTCTAATGAGTCGCATGGACGACCTGATAAGACAGTGCAACGGCAAACTGGGGAACTACACAATAAATGGAAGGACGAAAGTAAGTATGACAGTAGGTGGACCAGCGGCAGCGGCGGCGGCAGCCTGAATGCAGAGCACCCGGCTGCCGAGGCACCTGCCTAACACACAGGTCTCATTTACGGCACCTGCAACTGTCGCACATCATTTAACACTGACAGGGGTCGGACCTGCGGAACACACACACACACACACACACACAAGCATCCATTACGTCCTCGAGGCAGCATTTCATTCAGCATCTTTTGCGCTGTTTACTAGTTCGACCTGACTTTGAGTGCAGGGGGGCGAGGAAGCCCCCTCTGACTCCTGAGTCGTATGGGTGGGTTCCACTCTCAAAGCCGGTTCTGTCTGCACACACCGCCGCCGCGCAAATTAGAAGTTTACCCTGGCGCTTGTCCCAAATGGCCGTGACCCCGGAGGGCACAAGGTTAATGAAGGCTGTAAGGAACACGGGCCGCTCAGATGAGGTGCATTATTCCAGGCATTTAACTTGGATTAGTAGGCGATGAATGGATGTAGATGTGCATCATGTGTCTGCGGCAGCCTCGCAGTACACTAGAAGTTATACTTGATGCCAGGCCTTTATTCACAAGATGTGCACTGCGGTCCCACTTTACTCGGGTATGTCTTGCCGAACCTTTTGTCAAAGTGTGTGTCTTTTGGTGAGCCAGTCTTAGAGAAGTGCTGAAGCGACATCATGGTCATTTTGAGGACTGAATTTTCAGAGGTGGTTCTAGTGTTAGTCGGTTGGCCAACCTAATGGCGGATTTCCAGAATAACATCTCTCCAAAAGTCTGAACAAAACACAATATTTGAACCTTAATGAAGGACCGCAGCCGCTGATTACCTCTGAGTTAATTGTTTGGATTATTAAAGGTCAGAATACTGAAAAATGCCAATCGCGGTTTCCCAAGTGGAAATCTTGCTGGAATGAATAGAAATTAAATTAGATGAGTGGCATTCTAGACAAATCGATCAAACAGCTAAATCGTTTCAGCTCTATTGACCTATTGTTTTCAACTCAATAGTTTTGGCGGCTTTTAAGTTGACGTACAAAATAAACTGGCAACTGACCTCACAATGAATCCAGCCTGCTGCTAATTGCACACACAGACGTCAAACCCATAGCCCTCAAATTTGAGTATATGTGGCTTGGCAAAGTTTTGTTTTCAATCTTGAAGCAAAGTAACAGGACATGGGAAGCGGCTGCAATTATAGGACACACATGACTTGGTCAGACAGCACCAAGTGCAACTGTGCAGCTGAATCATCTGTAGCCGCCTGTGACCTCCGGCCTGGTTGTGGAGAGGTGGCAGGCCAGAGGTCTCGCCGCCGTAGTCACTTCAGTTTTGATACTTCAACCTCCCATCCAACAGCATGTTGTCACTTTAAGACAGCAAATTAATCTTGAGAGGAAGAGCTGCATGTTTCAGCGCCGGCAGCGCGAGGTAGAGGAAACCTGAAGCCTCTTTCACCGAGACACTTTCCCCCCCCGATTTTTAAAAAAAAAAAAAGAAATTGCATAGACTCCTTACTGTGTCCTCTGACTCAGTGAGTTGCATGTTTACTTTCGAAAGCAGCCTGAACACCTTGTTAGTCATTACTTGCGCTCCCGACTGTTTCATAAAAAGCAGCCCACACAGTCCAAAGCGCTGCCGCTCAGCTGTTCAGCTGCGTGTGTGACCTGTGACCCGTCCTTCATCTAGATCTGGTCACCGTGATCTTGTGGCACAAGACTGACCCAGAGGAGATGAGCTGCTCTCTGCCTCCCTCTGTCTGGTGGAAATAATGTGAAGTGGACTGTCATCGTTTCATGAAGTTGCCCTCCAGGTTGTGTTTCTAATAAGCATTCTGTTTTTTTTAACTTACTAAAAGGTAATGCCATCAATTAACAGCCACGCAATGAGCTCAACATCAATAGTGTTTAGTGAAGACGAGGTAATCTTTCATCCCACAACAGGGAAATTTGCAAGTTACAGTTTTCAGTTTTGTTTCCAATTTTACTTTCTCTGGTTGGGGAAATTACTTCTCTGTATATGACTCATTCTCAGTGCACACACACACCACACACCTGAGCAGTCGGCTGTCAACGTTTCATTAAGTTTGGCGTAATGCCTTTCAAATGCTCTTTCTAATTAGCATGCACTTTTTACACATGGCACACTGAAAGCTAATGCCATCAAATAACAGCACCTGTACTAGGCTCAGCACTGAAGGACGTAATTTTCAGTTTTAAGATAATCTTTTGTTCCAAATTGGCAGGTCTAGTTTTTTTTTGTTTTCCCTTATGAGGGAAATTACTTCTCTGCGTCTGCACACACACTACACGCATCGTTATGCACACACCAGCCATCAGTACAGCGTTGGCTTGCTCAGCGGCCAGCTTCCACTCCCACACACACAATCACCTGCTGGTACAGGGGATCGAACCGGCGGCCTCTCAGCACCAGGCTGACCACTCAACCTTTAGGCCACGGTTGCCTTGAAGCTGTTGTGGCAGTCTGGGAAGTTTTGGTGCAATAGTTAGTCCACTCAATATTACACACCAGGGTCTGATCATCTACTGCCCGGTTGCTTCATATCTGGCATTTTCCCGAAACCCCCCGAAACTGGTGAGCGATGAGTGAGTGCAGCTGGTCCATGATTCAAGCACGGAGAATGTGACTTCCTTACCTACTGCCCTAGTTGCCTTGGCAAACACACGCCTGGACTGTGACCAGTGAAAATTAGCATGACTTGCACAAATGGAAGGCCGCCAGTATCAATGGCTCAAAGGGATACAACACAATGTAAGCCCAGTACTCATGTGGAAAGATAGAGGAAAAATATTTTACGCAAAGATTTATTTAATGTCATTGTTTCCATTTCCCCTCTTCAACGTGATAACATTGTGGGAAATCGCAGGCAGCTGGACGTGTTTGTTTCTCAGCAGCTCCGGCATGTTGAACGCTTTCTGGTGCCATTATGACATTATCGCCGAAAATACGGGGTTTGGGTTTGCAGCGGCAGCTCGACGGCCGTGCCGCTGCATCGCTGTTTTCTCCCGGCAAATGTTGAATGACACAGCCAGGGTGCTAACACAGTCGCTGCTAAGCTTAAGCTGTGTCATAGACATTCTTTCACGGTGTGTGTAAAGCTGTCATGCATGCAGCAACTCATTGATCAGTTGTTTAAATGCACAGTATGCGGTCCCTGCCGCTAGGTCTCTAAGTCAAAACAGCAGCTTTTTTTTTTTTCCATAGTCTGTTCATTGCTGTTATTACGCCTTACCGCCCTGCTTGCTTTTGGGATAATGTAATGTATTTGACATTTTAATGTGGAAATTCTACTTTTGAGTCATTTTCCAATGACTTGAAGCCAAACATACCCCCTCGCCAGTGCTAGAATAGTTTGACTTTGCAGCCTTTTTTTTAGTCATATTAAATTACACGTTTAAAGTCTATTGACGTTGCAAAAAAAGCATGTTGGGCATCATTAGTACTTTCAAACGTTATATTAAGGAAATTATTGAATAACAGAAAATAATTACATGCAAATAAATGTCACTCGTGGCCCCAAATAAATCACAAGTATGGACATGGGTGAAAGCAATGCCAGTTTTATGTCAGCAGTGCAGTATTTTGTGAAAATAGAGATAAAATGTCGCTATCAAAGTGTGATTTTAAAAAAAAAAAATACTGCAGTGATCTGCTGTAACATTTTTCTTGGCAGAGAGGACATTGGCAGATTTCTATTGTCCTACAACATGCAATATAATGTCTTGCGACTACAGCTCAGAGATAGCAGAGCTTCCCATTTTAGACGAAAGCTGCTAACAGAGGCTAAAGAAGCAGCCCGACCTGCCCCCAAAGTGTCGTTGATGATGATGTACTGTTACCGGACTGCTGTTTGTGGTGTCATTTATAATGTCACACACACTGACTGTGGACTTGGCTGCTTTCACAAGGAAGTTGACCGTTGACCTAAATCCTAAAGCTCTATAGAGTAAGCAGGCTAGAGGAAGTCATGTGTTGGTGGTCCTTTGAGTGCTGGAGCCTACTGGACACTGCGTTGTAGGCTGTGCGAGACAGTCGTTCCTTCCGCCCACAGTACCAGCGTGGCCAAAGCAGCACCAGGCATGCCACTATGTTTTTCTTGCTTATTGTTTTACCGGTGTTCAGTCAACAATAAGTCAAGGGCACAGACTCGCCCATCATCCTGGGTTTTGTGTGAACCGTGGATGATAAGATAATGAAAACCATCATTTATAAGAAACGCCTCTCAACCGTCGGAACTCTACGATACCACAGTGTTACATGCTCTGATCAGTTTCTCAGATATGAGCTTATAAGAGATAATTGAGTAGTGATGTGGCACACTGCGTGCTCCCTATTATTTACAATACAGTTACAGTGCAGTAATGATAGGGGCTCACCTACAAAAGCTGAAGCCTTTAATGGAATTTGTACCAAACTTAGTAGTAATTCTAGTAAGACTCAGACGGTGTTAATTTCTACATTTACTATGTGTGACAGCTCAAGCTGCACCCGCCTTTGATCTAAGTAGAGCTTTGAGAAAGAGCTCTTCTGTATCGGTTTGCAAAAGTAGAGCAGAAGACAGGGAAGGTGAATTATGGGTGGATTGTGTGCTTTAAAGACTGTTAAGTAACCTAACCACTGAATTAAGTGTAACCGCTAAATTCAGCCTGTGTAAATAATGGGAGAAGAAGCGCTCCCCTTTGTTTGGTTGGCTGTGCTCATTCGACTAGTGCTCTGTTCGGAGTTCAAAAATTTTGAAGTTTGACACAAACGGTCGCTGTCCATGTATTATCGTTGTCAAGTGGTGTTTCTTTCTGCGCTCGGTCTTCCACCACTGGCAATGAGAAAGTATCAGTGACTGATCCAATTAGAGAATGAGCTCACTTGGCTCTCACATGCAGGAACCGCTATTCAGTTATGCTGAGCAGTCGCTAAGAACTTGGATCGCAAACCACTGTAGATAGCTGCCCCCTTGTTGCGCGTGAACGTGGCACGACTTGACTGGCTGCTGGAGAATTTTAAGGATGCACAATTGATCTTGGATTTGGTCAGATTTCCTGACTTTTCCGAGTGCAAGTAGGAACAGTAGGCTTTTTTTTTTTTCTCTGATTGGGTTTCAGTGTTGAGTTTATTCCACACAAAGCTTCAAGCAGCTTAGTTGACTTTATTAACGACCTGTCAGTAGCAGACACCAAGACACCAATAGCAGACATCTACAGTGCTCAGAAGTTCAGACATTCATATCTACAGAATTTGCACAGTGATGCCAGAAAACTGTGTCTCTCCTGCGGCATGTTGAGGGTGATGCGCAGTGTGTATGTCCCTCTATTGTTCACCACCTCCAGAAAAGAAGAAAAGATTCAATTAGGTCCTTACTTTAAACAAGGATTTCCTCTTCAGGCAGCACCACTGTCTGACAGATAAACCAGTGAGCTATCCGGGGCTGGGTCCCAAACTTTCTTGGTTCCCACACTTCCCCTTTACTACAAGGCCTCCATCCTAACTGTTTTGTATTCATGTTTCCATAGTTTTCTTGGGATGCACTTCTTTGACAAGAGTGCTTTGGGCAACTCCTCTTTTTCACAATCCCAAACAACCAGTGGAACGTTGTTTACAGTTTGCGTGCTCAGTTAGTCCCAACAAAACAAAAAAAAAAAAACCCTACAATTCATGGAAGTCATTTATCAAGCAAAACTGTCAAATATTCGGTCTTCAGCTTGTCTCCTAAAGCATTTTGAAGAAATCGCCTCGGGGTTGTCGGCATTTTTCACAGTTTTACAGCATCTTATTCAAGAATGAATAAGCAATTTAAATGCATGAAATGATCAACAGACAAGTAGTTAATACAGTGTAAAAAATCAATTTAGGCTGGGAATTGCTCGTATGAAAACTTTAATTCTGTGGCCTGGCAAAAATATAATTATACAACGCAAATTTAAATTGTTCCAATTATTACAAAGTATATTTAAATACCATCAAACAGTATTTTCTCGTAATGGCTCTAAGGCAAAGGCTGTCTGTGTGTGAACTAAACTGTTCACACACCAAAGCTAAAAAATGAATGTGCTGATATTTGACGAGTGGTTAGAACTATAGTGTATACATGGGAACATGGCTTCTGTCAATAATTAA
>CAAKHG010016068.1:33409-43533 GCA_901007715.1 Dactylopterus volitans | reverse complement strand
ATGGAAACCCTGCGCCACTCTTTTTGAATTACCCACAAATTACAGTACATTCTTTTTAAATCTTTACTCTGTACAATATGCTGAAGGACAACAGAGAAGGATGTCATGTAACATGGGTAATCAGAGCATGCTAGCTAGCTAACTGCGGAGAATTCTACCAGCGTTAAAACACATAAAAATACCATCGAACACTAAATAAAAACATAGTGAAACATGGTGAAATTACTCTGTGGTACAACCGATCAAACCAGCTTAACTTGCAAGTACTTTTC
Source organism: Dactylopterus volitans (assembly GCA_901007715.1). Classification (NCBI taxonomy): domain Eukaryota; kingdom Metazoa; phylum Chordata; class Actinopteri; order Syngnathiformes; family Dactylopteridae; genus Dactylopterus; species Dactylopterus volitans. The sequence goes on along the minus strand of CAAKHG010016068.1, from coordinate 43,261 downwards.
AGTTAGTTAACTTTAGCTGTTTTCCCGCACATTCACGACACGTTACCTCATGGAAATCCTGCGCCACACTGAGGATTACCCACAATCCTTCGCTAAACTACGCCAAGTAATGCAGGCACAATTTGATAGCAGCGGGTGCCGTAGTTGTTCCATTTAGCAGGATTTAACTATGTTAACTATCTTACATATACATAGGGTAAACCTGGTGGGAAGATGCTCTATATCTCATGTCCTGGTAGTTTCAGGGCCTACAGATAGTTAACATTGCAATGGGTTTGGGTGGATGATTATCTTGGATAGGCAGTAGCAAATCCTTTAGCTCCCATAAAAGTGTAAAGTTAAACCTTTAGGGGGAAAAGAAGGTAGACAAAGATGACTAATGACACTGTGGTTCTGGTGTTCTGGTGCTGCTCCTCGGGTAGCTTAGATTGTAGGACGCTGCAACTCAGCATAATGATAGCTGATAAAATTTCCAGGAAATTTCACGCGTTTAGAGGTTTACTGGATATCCTTTACTGTTCCAATACAAACTAAAGTCACTCTACAAATTTTTAAGTGAATGTCCCTGCTCTTTTTCTCTCATGTCGTCCTGTTCCAAGGATTTCCATAAGGACCAGATTAGTTTCAGTGTCAGAAATACTTTATTAATCCTGGAGGAAATTGTATGGTCACAGTTGCTCCATGCTAGTATAAATATAAAGATACAAAGAAGAAAGTACCAAGTATAACAAAAATAATTATAAAATATGAAAGTAAAATAGAAACACACCGATTAACTAAAAAACATCAAATATATCAACAAATCATTGCAAACTATAGTACGTAGGAATGAATGTACAGTACCTCTTTAAAACACAGCAAAATTAAACAGATACAACCATTAATATGATAAACAGAAACATAACTACAGTTACAGGATGTGCTTAAAGGGTGAAAATATTGCCGTGTGCATTTACTGCAAATAGAAGAACTGTACTGTCTGATGAACACAGGCAGGAATTATTTCCTGTGTCATTCAGTTGCACATTTGGGTGGAATCAACCACCACTGTGATTGGCCAGCACGTCATGGAGCATGTGGGGGTTGTCGTCCAGTGCTGCTCTTATTTTGGACCGCATTCGCATCTCTGACACCACCGTCCGAGAGTCCAGCTCCATCCCCACATTACTGGCCTTGCAGTCCATTTGTTGAGTCTGTTGGCATCCGCAACCCTCAGCCTGCTACCCCAGCAGGCAACAGCACAGCATATAGGATGACTCTGGCCACGAAGACTCATAGAAAATCCTGAGCAAGGTCCGGCTAGATAGTGAATGACCTCGGCCGTCTCAGAATATAGAGGCGGTTCTTGCCCTTCTTGTATAGCGCAGCTGTGTTTTTTAGCCAGTCCAGTGGTATTTGTAATCCTTTATCCACATCAACCCCCTGGATTGAAACAGGGGTCAATTGTGGACCTCCTAAAGTCCACAATCAGTTCCTTGGTTCTCGTCCACAGTAGCTCATTACTCCGTCTGCTTAGCCCCACTGATGCACCTAACTATCACAGTCATCAGAAAACTTCTGAAGGTGGCAAGTCTCCTTGCAATAGCTGAAGTCTGTTGTGTAGAAGGTAAAGAGGAAGGGGGAGAGGGCGCTCCCTTGTGGGAAACCACAAGGGAGCGCGATGTGGTGTTTTCATCTTAGCTAAAAATTCCAGAGCCTTATCGTGCACTTTTACTGCTTTTTAATTGCTTTCCAATTACAGCACTAAGTCATGTCATTGTGTGCATTTTCTGCAGCTCCACCACCCAACCTGACACTGCGCTTTGTTGCTCGGAAAGCCTTTGTACCAAAATAGTTTGCACCTGTGTTGTCCAATTCGTGTTTTGCATCACTTACGTAGGTAGCTGCAAAGTCACAGGTCAACGCTGGACTAGGATGAACTTTGATTGCAAGTCTGCCAGAGGCTTCCGCTGAATGTGAAGACAAATTCAATGAGGTTCGAGTCCTTCACATCTAGACACACATCCAGGCTTCATTTAAAAGTGAGTGGAGGATGTCTGCAGACACTCAGGGAAAAAGTTGACTTTGCACCCTTAGGTGTGTTTTGATGAAGAACAGCATCTAACATTTCAAAACACTGAAAGGTGTGACTAAACTCATTTAACCTTAACCTACTCATTTAACCTACTCCTATATTAACTTTAAGATGTTAAGTTACACATTTTTTTTTTTACTTTCTGAGATATTATATAAATGGAGCAGGGTTATGTTTTGGCCTGAAAAATCCAACATGCTATATACTGTTGCTCCAAACACTACAATTCAAACAAATGTTTTATTGCAATGAACACAGTACATTCAAGAGGGGATCCAGCATTTTTTGGCCCAGTTTACCAACACCTCATTAACACACAAAAGTGTCCCAAATGATCCCTTTGTTTTATGAATATAAGCCAAAATGGATTCACACTCTAGAACTTGAGATAATGGCCACAACTGAGGGACCCGATCTGAAGCATTTCCTCAGTTTTAAAATCTCTGCGGGGACCCAGCAGGGTGCTGAGTCATGGTCCCATCTGATAAATGAAGGAGAGCACAAGATGTGGAGGCACTGGGGTCGTAGCCATTTCCACTGACACACCCCTAGTAGCAGATTTAGGAACAGCTTGGGGTCCTGTGGTGACTTGAGGTAAATTGTGCCCACACAGTGGATGACAATAATGGATGATACTAAAATGTTGTAATGACTGTAGTCATGATAGTTAACTTGAAAAACTCGCAGGTAATAACTAACACAGGAAATTTGCTTTTTAATCAAGACTTGGAGAGTATCAGTCAAAAATGAATTGCATTGTTTCCCCTCAAGTCACTAAAGGTCAGCTACAAGATGGCCTTATGCGGGCTTGTAGTGATATGTGTTATTAATACAGTCTGGCTATGATGAGGTTTTTAATGCCTGATATTACCGCATACTCTCTCTGGCATCCTTCTCCAGGAAAAAGCCATGAGCAAGGTCACTGACCAATTACAGTTTGTAAAGTTGCCACAAAAGGAGGTGAAGTGGAAAAAATAAATAAATAAAAAGTGTGGGAAAAACTGATCAACACTGAACATATGAGAGGTGAAGTTGATAATCAGTTAATTTAAACAAACATCCAACCAAAATTTGCTTTGACTTCAGGATAAGACTCACATGAGTAATATCACACTCATCGAAAGTGAGCTCCGATCTCGGTCAGGCCTTTAGGAATTTCCGAAGCATGATAGTTTCTTTAAGGACCTCATCCAACTCATGCATGGTGAGGCCAAAAGTAAAGTATTTCCACTTCCTGGGTCCTGTTTGTAATGCTAAATGTTATGGAAAATCTTGAGCAGATGCAGGAAAGCCTCAGGAGATTAAAGCTGCCTTAAAGCAAATCTGAGCTGACTTACTGAAGACATTGCAGATAAGGATCAGATCACGTGGCAGTGATATGTCACGTTTCATCTTTCAGACACCTGCACTTCACTGATTCTTATGCCACTTCTATACAAATGCTGAGCTATATCTATTCATCCACCCAGGGGGCACAACAACAGTGATGAAAAACCAAAACTTACCACTGGGAACGCTTTGAAATTAAAGTTGGGGGACTCAACCACACCATATCGAACCCAAGTGACAACCAGGCAGGGACCCAAGTTAGCAGGGCACCTCACGGTTCCGTAGAGCAGGCAGAAGCCAAGGACATGCACCCAAGGGGCAGCCACATGCCCATTCCGAGGGAGAACCACTAAGGGGCCACGGAGTGAGACCCCCTAACAGTGGAACTGGAGAGGGTGGACCCAACTCCCCCCAAGCGCTAGCAGAATCCAAGGCCCCGACACCCCCTGAGGACTGTAATATTATACCAAAGGGACGATTAAAAATACTTGCAAAAAAATACCAAGCGAGACTGATGCAACAAATACTGATCCCAGGAGAAACGTCGGTCATTGAAAGATTGTTATTCATTCTATCACCTTTGTGGATAGGGGAAATGTTTCATTGGTGAATGGAAAGGTCATCAAAGGATTAAAGGATCTGAGCATCGGTAATGTGAAAGGCTTCAACTTGACAACCAACCAAAAGAGAAAATGGCACGACTTATCACTCGGGCCACATGCCACGTGGATCAGGATGTGGCAGAGTCCAATAACAATAACACAATAACTCCATGCTTTACATCACTAAAGGGATTGTGAGAATCCTGTTTAACAGCACGACACCATTATGACACATTTTCCTTTATAACTTAAGGCTCATTACCAAGACGTGATGGAGAGCGCTTTTTTTTTTTCCTTTTTTTTTTTTTTTCCAATTTCATGCCTCATTCTTTTAAAGCCAGAGAGATTGTGAACCATAAGGTGTCATAATGATGAGCATATGTTCTGTCCTGAATTAGAGTATATTTGTCATGGCTCTTGGAAGACAATGGAGAGAACATGGAGTTGGAAAAAAATTAAATTGCTCAAATTAAGATGGAAAAGTGACATCCAGTTTCCCACATAATGTTCCACGATGCCGCCTCACCATTATCCACTGAAATAACGGTGGTGAATCATATCGCCACTTAATCTAGACGATTAAATATGTTTGCCATGGCATAAAACAGCTCCTCAGAAATCCTTAATGTCTTTAGATTTTGGCTGAACTTGGTAATGTGAAACAGAATAACTCTGTGCCGACTGTGTTTTTGAACTTAACAACACACACACACATATATGCACATACATGTACAGTCTGAAGACAGCATGGGAGTCAAATGGGCTGAGTGTGTTTTGGATTCAAAACAGGTTGCTGAAGGGTACTCTCAAAGTTTGCAATGCAACTTTCTGCTATCTCAAGAAAAATGAACCAAGTTGACCCAATTCATTTTTGTTTTAGTGTCAATTGTGCACCAATGAAATGGGGTCCATTTCACAAGTTTGCATCTTGATCTCAAGTTATATTTTGGATTTTGTATTGCCTGCAACAACTCCAGTGAGTCCAGTTGAAATGTCAGCGGTTGTATTGAAAACTGCAGTATTTCACCTTGATCTTTGTGACAATATCCAAAGAAAGTATGCACTAAACATCAACAGTACCATCTAGAGGAGCCATAAAAGAGCATATTTGACTCGATTCAATCATCAGGAACAAAGACTTTCTCATTACCTGATCACACCAATATTTAGCACATTAATGAGCAGGTTTAAAGATTAAAAAAAAATCATCATGCGGGTTCCAAAATTGTTGAATGTTGGATTATAGTGAGGTGAAGCCTTGTCTTATCTCGCCTGGAACTTTTGTCATTTCTCATTTCTGTGATGCCAGTCTTGTCACTGTGACCGGTTTACTGAAGCATAAATGCCAAAGGGGCTAGAAGTCTGAGGAAAAAAAACAAAGTCTTGAGGTATGGTGGTGTTGAAAATACTGTCGCGCTCCTGAGGTAAGTTAGGCTACCTCCTGTGTGTGTGTGTGTCTGTGTAAATCACTTCAACAGTTTATTTTAACTTTATATAGCTGCTGCAAATGACAGCAAACATGCAGAACTAGAACTCATGGAATTATTAGAAACCCCATTTAGAAAGGAATGGCCCTCGTGGAGCAATGCAGACTGGCCATCTTTTAAACAGCGCAGCAAATTCTTTGAATAACCTCTCCACTAAAGAGATGCTGAAGCCATGAAAGTGAAAAATAAAGAGATGCTAAAATATTGCTAAACTAATTCTGTAGAACTTTGAGTGGTTGAGGAGCTTTCCACTTTTATGACATCCAAATCGGACTTCAATGTGCTCACATTAAAAACCAGATGCCGCATCTCCGGGCAGATGCCATAGCCACAGAACTACCATTAACTTCCTTAACCCTGCTGTTCGTCTGTTGTGAGCATGGTTAATGGCATGATCCTCTGGTAACATCAGCTGCAGATCAGGTCTCCCTGGATGCAGGCGTTCATATTGTTTACCGCAGATTCAGACCTGACCAACCCGGATATTGCCGCACAAGTCAAGACTCATTACATCAGGGGACATTTTTCCAATCTTCTGTTGTCCAGTTTCGGTGAGATTTTGCCAACTGTAATTACTTTGCTCTGAGCTGACAGGAGTGGCACCTGGTGTGGCCTTCTGCTGCAGTAGTCCATCCGCTGGGTTGGACGTGTTGTGGTTCGGAGATGCGCGCTTGCGTACTTCGGCTGCAACGAGTGCTTCAACATTTGTCTCTACCAGCTGGATCAGGTCTGGCCATTCTCCTCTGGCATCAACAAGGAACCACCTTGTTCCATGTCTACATGCCTGAATGCACTGAGTTGCTGCTATGTGATTGGCTGATGAGATACTTGCATTAACGAGCAGGTGAACAGGTGTACCTAATAGTGATGCGTGTGTTTGTAAATATATCTAATCCAACAGTATGACTGATTTGAAGATGCTAGCTTAATGTTGGTGTTTACATATTTTACAGCATCTTTTACCCAACAAATTGTTGCAACGTACAGTATTTTTTTTTCCTATAGATTCATCTTGTGTTGCCAACATGCATCGACATCCATGTCATTTCCTTTTCAGCATGCCAGGCCCCCCTGATCTACACGCACAGGCAGACCTCACAGGTGGTGTCACACTAGATGCCAGTGCTGCTGTCACACACCCTGCCTTTTCCGAAACATCAAAATGCCATGTTAAAAAAATACACATATACACGCACACACCAGGGCAGCCTTATGCCAGCTTTGTTTAGCTTTTTGTAAGGAATTACAGCAGTTTCAAATTTCTTAGCCCCTCCAATTTGGGGGACTCAGAAGTAATTGGACAATATCCTGCAAGACTGTTTCGCTTATTTCATTCCAAGGAGATTAAAGGATTTAAAACAATTCAAGCCCAAAATGATTAACTAAAGTACTGTTTTGGTAAACAGGCTACACCAGATTTATTGATGCATGTATGGGCAAAACCATCTCAACTGTAAGACAATTTGTAGTTAAGTTTCCCCCCCCCCCACTTCTATAAACTACCAATTTAATTATTTTACCACCGTAATACGATTCCATCAAATCAGTGCACATAATGTTCAAGTACTGAGAAAAGACAGTCATGTAGACAGAAAAACAATCAAAATGTTTACATAAAAACTTACGATTTAAAGCACAGAAATGCATATTCAAACGTGACCCTGTTAGATGTGAACCACCATCAGTTGTTTCAATAGTAAAATGAGAAATTTTCAGTAAACAACTTGTATTTTCCCACCCTTTCCTTAAAGATTAAAAGTGACTAGTGTGAACTTTTCCAACAATCGCTAAGAATTTTGCAAGAATACAAATATCAAGTGGTGAGGCACCATCACCCACCCTGTCTGAGTAATATAGAAATGTGCAATATCTTAGCTTAGTATTTTTATGAGACACCTGTTAGCTTGCGAGTCATGTATGGGTAATTTGTTTGTAAGGAGATCGACTAAATGACAAAGCATTGCAGAGCAAATTTCAACATCAGATACATAGTCCAGCAGCAAACTGTCTGAGTCTCAGAGCTTTGAGAAGGATGTCAGCACGGAGCCGGCCAGCACGAAACAAGATGCCAGTAAGAAGATAAAGCAATTGACTAATCCCTGAGGGGAAGAAAAAAAAAATCATGTTAAACTTCAGACAAAATTGTTCAATGTGTACATAAGTAAAAGGTGTTTTGTTTGAAGGAATTCAGTCATCAAGGCTTCAACAGAAAATACATGTTTGGTAATGTAACGTTGGAAAAAGGCCTGTGGCAGTGCACGTTAAAGGAAAAATCCAACACACTGAGTGCATGTCCAGTCATTTCTGATGGTAAATGAAGTCATGTGAAGCAATAAAGAACTGCATGTGATCTATTCACTGGGAAAGTTTAGTTATCCTGCAGAACTGCAAAGCCAATGCATGCAACCCTCTAAACATCAAAATATTTCATTGATCCAGAGGGGGAAATTACTTTCAGTACAGGATGTAAAAAATACAAGCATAGAGATAGTAAAAATAAATGATCCTAAATAGAAATCTACAAAGAACTTGCCTTTTAACCTGCTGGAAAATGTCACGTGTGAAGGAGAGAAGTGAAAGGGAATTCCTAAGGACTTAGGACTGGTCAGCAGAAAATCTGGATGCTCTTACACTAGGCAATTTCAAAATTCTGGTCCTCGGGTGGGCCCTCGACCCTACATGTTTTAGATGGCTAGGGGGGACCGTGGAGGACCACGATTGGGGAACAGAGGTCTGGGATTTGTCATTATACAACTACAGCAAGTCTGCTGTGATGACATGTTCTTAAAAAGAAAAAAAAAAAGAAAGAAACAGCGGTGGGTGGGTACGTGGGTGGGTATAAAAGCACATCTTAGCTTGTGTTCCCAGTGACCAGAAATGAATGTAATAAGATGAAGGATATAAAGAAAAGAATTTAAATATAGGTGACCATTTTTCATGGACAGCCAAATTGTGCGCAACAACGGATTGTGGGCCAACATTTTTTTTCCTTTCCATCCTAAAAAAAAAGGGCCAGTGTAGCCTATGCGAAAAGATCTTATACATAGAAGCACTGAAGATTTTTCCTTGGGCCCTTTACTTTTAATTTTAGTAAAAGACAAGATGGATAATGTACAAAAATGTGCATGTTTGAATCCATAAGAGTTGCCTTTTTGAGGGCGTTAAAAATAATGCAATTATTCTCTGTACGTACAACTACGTACAATCTAATAATATCACCAACCTCATGTACAGTATTCCTACCATTTATATATCTATCCTTCCACTCCTAAAATGTACTTGCACTAGCCTACAGACCTGTATAAATTTTAACATTGAGACTTGCAAATATTATTTCTCTTTCTTAATATTTCATGTTAAATTCTGGTACAGCGTGAGCAAAGCTAAGACCGGAGCCAAATTCCTTGTTTGTGTGCACAAACTTGGCCTGATTCTGATAAGTTTCAACTGACGAGTGTAACTGATCGTTTTTATTTGATTAACTGAGCAGAACTACAAAATATGTACCCATAGCACAGCCGTAAGGCTGCTCAAATTACACCAGGTTACATCCTTTAATATCAAACTGGGAAAATAAAACACATGGGATTAAGTTGTGTAAACGTACAGTAACCGCTTGTGAGAAATCTTTTGATTGTATATTGATTATACTTATGAGCAACAAGTATTTTTAGACAGAACTTTTCAAATCTTGATTCTTGCAGACAAGTGGCTAGTGATTAAAAATAAAACGGAACTATAGAAGTTGGGATTCTTCTAGTTTTTTTTGTTTTTTTTCCCCCTTTTTTGGCATAGAAAATAAAATACTAAAGACTTCATGGGAGGAAGAGAAGCAGAAGACTGAAAAGGCAGTGTGCTGGAGAGAGCTGGAGTCAGAGCAGAAGATTAAGAAATTAGTGAAGAGGAAAAAGGAAAAATTAATGTGGCAGGAAGGCAGAGGCTCCAACTGCGATTCAAGATAGACATCATGCTATGTTTTTATTCTCCGTCCATATAAATTCCAGTGCAGCAGCCGACTTGAACTTTGAGTTTTGTCTGCCGTTTTATTATTCTGCTCCACAACATCTTAGAGGTAACTTTTTGTGCTTTTACTCGTCGTGGAACTTTTTCATTTTGCCATTAACTCTTAAGAGCTGCGCAGTTTTGTCTGGTCTTGTACCTGTTTTACATTTAGAGCACTTGGGTCGTGTACTAATACAGAGCACAATGTAACAGTTTTAAATAGAGCAAAGATCCACAAACTATCTCCATCTATCTATCCATCTATAATGTGTGGCCACACATCTTCACATACCAAGTTTTCTACATCCATAGATGACCCTGCATCATGATAGATCACCTCCATTGTGTTTTACATTGC
>CAAKHG010016068.1:0-10514 GCA_901007715.1 Dactylopterus volitans | reverse complement strand
AGTGCCCTCTTTTGGGATTGAATTAATGATTTCTTCTTAAAATGAAGCCACAAACTTAATAATAAACATTTCTTCACAGAAAATAAATCATTAACAGTAAATCCTTAGCTTGAATTTGAAAGAAGATTTGCCAAACGAAAAAATAATATCCACTTAAAGTCATTTTTAAGAGTAACGATATTGAATAAGGAATACGACATTCAGTTTATGAATTTCCATTTATATTTCAGCCTATTGAATTATTTACTATATAATTATTTGTAAGGGATTTTGCATGGATGCTATATTTATTTGTCCATTTTTTAAAATCTCAAGTACACCCTGGAGAATCCCCACGTACCCTCAGGGGTATGCGTACCCCGATTGGAAAAACAATGTTCTAGGAGGACAAATGATGGCATGTATGGGAATATGCAGCTTTTCTAACTATCCATCCTAACTACTGCAGCAGTGAATATCAAGCATTACTGTACATTTTCCTCTTCGGGTGAAAGTTTACAGTGAAAGAAATAGCTCAAATGGCTAAAAAAGAGCCCACGTTGTCTCTTACAGTCATGAAAATGATGACCTAGGGCTGCATGATTAATCGATTTTAATCCTAAATCAGATTAATTAGTTTGGACGATGTTAAAAAAATTCTCAAATCAATTTTACCTTTAACTTGCGCCTCCACGCTACTGTAGTAAAATCCTCCTGCTTGTGGGCTGCTCCCGTCTCCTCCTCCACTCCAAGAAGAATGTAAACATGGCGTTAGCGAGAAGTGAGAATTTTGTTGACGAAAAAGTTAAGAGCAAGTCAGTCGTGTGGAAATTTTACAGCTTCGAAGTTGCAGCAAACCACTCCCCTCTGTTAAGTCTGTCTGAAGGCCGTGTCTATTAAAGCCAGCAGCACGACAAACTTATTTCAACACCTCAAGAACCGACGCAAGCCGGAGTGGGAGCAAGAGAACAAAAACACCACCAGCTCTGAAGCAGGTAAAGCTAGCGGCTAAAAACGTAATCGAAATCTAAAATCGAGTTTTCAGAGAAAAAAAAAATCAGGATTTTATTTTTAGACAAAATCATCCAGCGTTATAAATTACCTTCAGGAAAGCAGCTATGTAAACTAGCACAGCTTACATGCACAATCCGAAGTGGAGGCTCCATGTTCCCTTTCCCAACAACAATCAATGATCAAAATAAAATGAATATTGTAAGAAAACCTGAAGTGCACATTGTAGGTTGAGTTGTTGAGACTTCATAGCTCAAACTTGATGAAGCTTGAGATGTACAGTAATGCAGGCGTCAGTCATTAGGTCGTCCTTCCCTGTTCAAAGACCCACATCCTTCGAGCTTAGTTTGTAACGCAAGCTCTCAGTTGAAAGTTGAAATCTGTATGACCAAGCTCAGATAACATGAATGTCATCACCAGGTCTGATGACGGAAGACAGCATCTGTCCTCACAGGCTCAACTGGTGATGCAAAATGGTTCTTGATGTGTGATAATTAGAGAGATGATATGGATACATTCAGCATAACTGAGCTGTTAACAGCTTATTTCTGTTTTGCCCAGTTTCTCCCAGGCCTCTCGCCCGGGCCAAAGACGGCGGGCAGACCAGGTGTCCTGTGTAGAATTGTGATTTTCGTTCTCATGATTTTTGACAGCATGTCCTGTGCTGACGTCAGAAACAATGCTTTCAAGTTTCATCGCCTGTGAAATGGCCGTCTTCAGGAAAGCAGCTATGTAAAGCTTTGTCGCATCACACATCACACCATCACACATCAAGACAGCTGTGTGCCCCTAAATGTATCATTGGTGTGTATTCATCCTGTTGAGATAAGAAAAAAATAAAAAATAAATAAATAGTGACTTGCTCTCTGATGCATAACAAACGTTAGCAGATTTCTGAAAAGTACAAATTACATATAGATAAGATAAGAAAACTTAAATGATCCCACAATGGGGTTATTCACCTGTTATAGCCGCTCACAGAACAGGAAAAGGTGCAAAGGATGCAAAAGTGCACGCATGAAAAGGGATACAGTAAAAAAAAATAGTGCAAACATACAATAGCAGATTATATACTTATTTACAGTACATGGTGGGAAAATGAAGAACTACACTATTGTATTATAACGTGTGATGGATGAAAGATCTGTGGGCGTGTCTTCCTAAACCGTGGGTGTAGCAGTCTGCCGCTGAAGGAGCTGCTCAGAGCCTCCACGGTCTGATGCAGCGGGTGGGAGGTGTTGTCCATAATGGATGTCAGCTTGGCCTACATCCTCCTCTGACCCGCCTCCTCCACTGAGTCCAGTGGGCAGCCCAGGACAGCCCTGGCCCTCCTGACCAGCTTGTTCAGTCACTTGCTTCCTGCTCCCCAGCAGACCACGGCGTAGTGGATGGTAGCGGCCACCACAGAGTCATAAAGTCCTTAGCAGAGGTCTGCACACTCCAAAGGACCTCAGAGTCCAGAGTATAGAACAGTGATGGATTTAGTGTCTAGATCAACGAAGAAAGGCAACGCCAGAAGTTTCAGGGATCAAACCTGTTTGTGACATTTAAGAACATTTAACTGCTTTGCAATTTGCAGTGCAAATGTTAAAGCCAAATACTTACTGCTACATTGACAAACTGTTTATTTGCTGGATCAAATTTGAAATGGATTTCGTCCTTATAAAGTCTTATGGGAAAAGTGAGTGCCACAATAGATAAACAAAGCTGCTGATTTATTACCGAGCAGAAGTTTTGTTTTCACATACTCAGAAAGTGATTCCTATTATTGCTGCTACTTCCAACAGCGACTTTCTGGCCAAATACCGCACAGGGGAGAGTTGCAAAGAGACCACCGCTCTCTTTAGAAGTGAAACGGCCATAAATCAATGACAGAAGGGTGTGATAAGGGTATGCAGAGAAGACTGCTTAATTCAAAGAAAGATTTGTCTGAGAAAAACGAACTATCATTGCTATCTTCGCATTGCAGTGACTGAGACTAAGTTTCCTCTCTATGAAATGTACTGTAAATTGCCCTTGATCAGAGCTACATGTAATATGAAAACCCTGCTTGGGGTGCTTTGTAAAATATAAATTAAAAGCTATGCCATGATTTGCTGATCCTTTTCACCCTAAACTAAATTAAACAGAGCACAAAGACGAGATACTGAAACTGAAAAATAATTGCTTTTTTTATGGAAACACACACTCACGCTGCAGTAAGTCCCATAGAAAGTTGGGACAGCAGCATGTTTGGCAGCGTGTTACAAAGAGGTGTAACGGCACGTGTACTGAACAGTAACAGTGCGGATGTTATGGTTCTGTGCACACAGTCATGTGACGAGTACATCTCAATGGGAAACGTCGATCACAAATGGCAGTACCCATTTTCCAAACCCGGTGGCGGTAATGCACCTAAAAGCTGTTTGCTAACTGCCATTAAACAGCAGAAGGAGGGCAAAAAGAAACAAACCTCAAGAGGCAGACTTGTCTGCTTCTTTTACATCAGCTGTGTGAAGAAAACTTTGGGTTCCCTGTGGATGACGACAGCGACGAGGAACTGCAAAACATGTTGAACATGCTAATGCATATCAAACAGCATCACCCAGATGTGTCGATCATCTGAGCTCAGTTAAAGAAAACAGGAATCTAAAAACCTTTCCTTGCGGTTTTTAAGAAGCCTCTACATTTGAAAGCCGGCGGGGCCAAAGACATTAAAGAGGTTATTGGCATCTACATTTACATGGCATTGAGTCCACATACAGTATTATATGTAGTAATATACTGTAGGACCCATATGCAGGAGTATATGACCTATATGCAGTAGCATAAGACCCATATGCAGTACTGCTGGACTTGTATGCAGTAGAAGAGGACCTGCATGCAGTAGTAGAGGACCCATGCAGTAGCTGAGGACCCACATGCAGCAATATAGGACCCATATGCAGTCGTAGAGGACCCATACATATTAGTAGAGTACCATATACAGTAGTCGAGGGACCATGTGCAGTAGTAGAGGACCCAAATGTATTAGCAGAGTACCATATGCAGTAGTAGAGGACCCATATGCAGTAGTAAAGGACCCAGCTTCAAGTATTTATTATAAGTGTTGGAGCCTTGTTAAACGGGCTCATGTGTACACATAAGCCAGTCGGTGGCTCCTGCATTTACTGACACACACACACACACACGTGGTGCCTGAGTGATGTTAAGCTGTTACATGTTAAGCTTTGAATGTTTAAATGCATCCTACTGTAAGTGAAATATGTATGATACCCACACGAATGCACAGGTTTTATTTTTTTTTTTAATGAATCTATTATTTTTAGTTCTTTTACAACACTTGTGATGCTTTTTGGGTGATTGTGCCTTTCAAGATATGACCGATGTGAGTGTGTGTCATGCTCAGTGTCTACTGTTTAAAACACTACAGGCTGTACCAACCATCTCAGATAGTTCTAATCAACAATAGATGGAGACAAAGCCCAGCTGTAACTTGCATAACTTTACAAAATAAATGAAAAGAAAACATGAAATACACATTTGGGACATTTTGTTGTTTTTTCCCTTGTTGTCCCAAACAGTACAGGAAAGTGACCCCAAAACTACGAGGTAGGTGCCAAGCCATGGCCTCTGCGTACCTTTAACAACACTCAGTGAGTATTTCGTTTGGAGTTTTAAAGTTTTGACACTGACATTCTTTCCCATTCTTGGTTGACATAAGGGTTTTTCTGATCAGCAGTCACAGGTCTTTGTTTTGGACTTCAGAATCAGAATCAGAATACTTTATTGATCCCCAAGGGTAAAATCACCTTAGGCACAGGCGCTGCATGAAAGAGTATAAGCATAAAGCTAATTAAGAGAAGTAGTTAGAATAATAAGGTAGTCACAAATTAGGAATCATCAATATAAATAAATATATAAAATGCATACAAATAAATAATGTTATAAATACTTTGTATAATATAAATAAATACATAGTGTATAGAAAGTATATGCAATATGCATAATGAGATTAGTCCATTCTATTGAATCAGAATGTCCACCCAGAGGGAGGAGTTATAAAGTTTGATGGCCACAGGCAGTAAATAACTTCCTGTGGCGCATTTTGGTGGAATGAGTCTTGCACTGAAAATGTTCTCGTGCATCACCAGAACGTCAGAGAGGGTGGGAGGGGTCCTCCAGTATCAACTGCACCTTTGACAGGATCCTCCTGTCTGAAACTGCTGTCAAAGTGTCAAGCTCCGCCCCAAGAACTTCACCGGCCTTCCTGATCAGTATATTGAGTCTGTTGGCGTCCACTACTTCAAGTCTGCTGCCCCCGCACGCCATAGCAACAGTAGAGCACCGCCCACCACAGACTCATCAAACATCCTCAGAAACTAGAGGCGGCTCTACCCCTTGTTTTAGAGAGCTCGAGCGTTGTGTTCATTATGCGCTCTAAAGGCAGACAGTTCTGGGCCGCGGTCGCTGCAGTCATTTACCACAAAATCATGCTGTTGTAATACTTGCAAATGTGGCTTCCCAGTCTTGAAAATTAGCAGCGTTATCCCTGAAAAAAGATGTCATCTGGATGGCAGCATGTCCTTCAAAACCTGTATGTAACTTGCAGCATGAATGGTGCCTTCACACGAGTTAGCCATGACATGGACGCTGGCACATCCCCATAGCGTAACACATGCTGACTTGTAAATAGCACTTTCCTTGAAATGTGAAATGAATGGCTTTTGTTTGGCATGGTAGAGACTTAACTTGCATTTGTTGAGGCAGTAATGACCTGTGTTTACTGACAATGGTTTTCCAAAGTGTTCCCTAACCAGAATACTGCGTGACTCATGGTCGGTGTTATTGTAATTGTCTTGTAGGGGATTTAAGGTGACAGACATTTCTCAAAACAGAACAGTTTTTCACTTTGCACTCACAGTAGAACTAACCTTCCTTCAGATGAAGGGTAGCAGCGAGCTTTCAGAAAAAAACCCCTCCTTCTCTCATGGAGAAACTGTCATCATGGAGCATAATGAAACATTCTCCCGAGCCTCTTTGGTGGCTTCTATGCACACATCATTTTCAAGTTCAAGTGTTTATTAGCTGCTTGGTCTTTGAAAACCCTTTGCTGTCAAATTCTTTTGCATCACTCTTTAAACTTGTGAAGGTAATATTTCATCATAAACATGTAATTTGGTCTCTGAACTGACTGAATATATTCAACGACGGTTTCCAGGTAAATATCAATATGGACAGTTGTGCTGAACTTGTTTGAGCCGAGTGTGTTCCATCGCAACTAATTTGGGACAGCATCTGGCAGCCCCGCCACCAGGACGCACAACCGAGGGGAAAAGGATGGGTAGCTGGTGTCAAAAGAAAGACCCTCATTCATTTTAAGTGTTCATTTGTCCTTATGAGGCCATTAAAGAAGTATAGTATAGTATAGTATAGTGTGAATGGCTAAATCCCTAAATTCCTTCCTTTGTTAACAGATATTGTTCTCCAGCTGTTGGACTGTTCACCCATGCTTTTCCTCACTGACCACTGAGCCATCCTTGCTCGTGGTGGACCGAGCCCTCCAAGGGTGATCTCGTCCTCCCCCGTGATGTCACTGATTAACCTGGTTGGCCGTGGGATACTCCAATAAGGGTTTTTTCTAAAAATGTCACATCATTCCCAGTCTTTTGTTCCCTCCTGTGCAAAAACAATAAAATAACTAACTAAATAAAGTTTTGAATTTCAAGCATTATTTATTTTTGTTTTTGTTTTTATTTAAGTATGAATTTAGGGCAAAAAATGTATTTGCCTTCTGATTTTAATCACGTTCTACTAGCTTCCCAACTTGTGTGGAATTAGGGTTGTAAATCAAATTCCTGATTCATTCACACAAAAGATACTTGTGTGTTATTTTTACACTCTAATGTACATGTACACTCTTCTTTTACTTGCAGGAGTGATAAACTTCAGCTACATAAACCTGGTGCTGGCAGTACTATACAAATGAAACCTTCCTATTTTCAGAAATTTCTTTGACAAACATTGTTTTCCAGTCAACAGAACACACTTACTAGGCAGAGCTCTGCTGAACCAAGGATGCTTTTGCGTCATGATGGAATACATTTCCACCAGGAAATTTCCCATCTAAGAAAACCTCCTTCCACTTAATATGAGACTTGAGATGAGGCTTTACTTCTGCAGCCTGCATAAAGGGAGAGGAAAGTATGTGGCACCAATGTGGCTGAGGCAACACTCCAAACAAAATATTCCATGGTGAATGTTACCCGTTCCTGTAGGAATCCAAACAGGAACAGCCTGTCATGGGCCGAGCAGGCCAAAAAGGAAATGACTGAGACCAGCCTCAGGGTGTGGCAGAACCGGTTCAGTCCAGCGGTCATGCCCAGTAGCCTCCGCTCTCATTGCCATCACAAGCCGAGAAAATTGTAAACAGATAGATACTTTACTTTCAAAGGCTGTTCACATCTTAGGTCATGTTTTCCAGTCTGTTTGCTTTCAGCTGCTGTCATTTAGCTAAGTTGAGTCAGTGGCACTTACAGTATGTCAATGAACTGCCTGACCTTAATGGCAGTTAGTTATACAGTCAGATTCTTACTGGAAGGGTCTCAATCAATTTACAAAGAAATGGTGATAAAGAACAATGGGAATTTAAGTCTATATTTGAGATTAATGGCTGAGGATAATTGCTGTGTTGCTTTCATTGCTGTGGGTGTTAACTTCACCTTTATTCAATTTGATTTATTTATTTATTTTTTAGAATTTTTAGAGCATTCAAACCTTATAAACCATTTCAATGGATGTTGATGGTCTGGAACGAGTTGTTACAACTGCAGGTTTGTCATGAGGATATCAGCTGGCAAAAAGTTGAACTAGTGACATTAGAAGCAGTTATTTTTACCTGTTTTGATGTGTGGTTGGAGGATTCGTATGAAAGAAAGAAAATTCAAAAGGAAAAAAAAAAAACTGCTGCTCAAGCTTGGAAGCTTGGACAAAAACAAATACATCCTTTATTAAGTGTAAAGCTGTAAACACAAACCTGTGCAGTACGCCAGGCACAAGCAATCAGAGAGAAGCCAAAGAAACTGAATCTACTGGCTTTATTAAAAATACAATAATGACACTTTGTAGTAGGGGAGGCAATCGTGAGCAGTTCCTCCACACTAATATACATTGTCCTCATCACCTTGGGCTCATATGCCTCACAAATGCAGTGTAACAGTGCCATCTACTGTAGATGATAATGAAAAACAGAAAGATGAAGCGAGCAGACGCGGCGGCCAGTGATTTACAGCTGCTGATGAGGTGGCAGACTGAAAATGACATCTGTCATGCTACAAGAAGTCGCGGATCTAAGATTATCCTCCAGCCTCAGTGGATATATCAACACATGCCTCTGATGTTGCATGCCACTGCCGCCATGGGACACAAGCCAAATGTGACTGTCATTCGTATGTGGCAGAGTCAAACGACCAGCTCCAGTCAGTCGGTACAGAAATGTCCCTGTGGACGTGGGACGCGAGCAGGGAGGCTGCCTCAGCACGCGCACGGGTTCATTAATGAGGTGAATGTGGTGGCAACGCTTGATGAGTGTCATTTGAAAAGAAATACTGTGCTACCCTCTAGTGGCTAAAGGGGTTCAGAGTTTCAGGGCAGGAAATGTTTTCAGAAGATGGCAAATGATGTGAGCATGCTGAGATTGTATTATGATCAGGAATCGGTGGTTAATTCAGCCAATTTTCCGATGGTTATGTGAGTAATGCATTGTGGTCGGAGTTGAAAATGACATGATCACAGTGTGGTTGTCATCATTACAATCAGATACAAGAATGTATGACAAGAGCACCGGGAGGACATCGTTTTTTCAACCACTGATAAGAGAGCCTGGCTGGATTTTTTGATGATGACAAAATTATTTCGCATTTGCAAAACCAGTGTTTCCCAATCCAGGACCCCCACCCAGTCCCACCCACCACACCCAACCCTTCAACACATCATATTCAAATGATAAGCTCATTTTGAAGCTCTGTAGAAGTCTGGTGACAACATTTTGAAATAAGCAAAAAACAAAACAGGAAAGCATGTGCATTTGCATTGCATTTGTATACATAAGGAGTATGTCTGTAAATAATACATCATTCCAGTCAACACTGAACTCATTAATATATATTACTCCAACTGTTTACATGATCCCTCCTGCACCTAATCCCTTTATTCTTTAATTCTTACAGTCCACCTGCTTTGCATAGTTTTGAAAGATATGCATGCAACAATTTTGTCATACTTCTTGTCTTGAGTTGCTTTTATATTTTTATTATTTTGCTTTTGTCCTGGGGATAAATTACATTTTTTGAATTCAACTGAATTTAGTTAATAGAGACAAATGGCTGGTGAAGTCAACATAACCATTCCTGTTATAATTATACTAAACTTCCCTAAACCTGTCAAATTGTGAACATTTGCACCAGGGTGACCAGCAGAGACATACTGGAGGGTCCTGAAGGACACCTGAACAGCACAGCAACAAGGTGACGGAGATGTTAAAGTAAAAAAAACACATAACAAAAAAAAAAATAATAATCAAACCTAATTAAATGCTTTGGTGTGCCACGACAATGAACGCGCTTTGCATTTTGTGCTGTGACTAAAGAACAAATCCCATAAGAATAGATGACTTGATACTTAATCATTCAATCTAAAAGTTAAAATCTCGGTATTTCCACTGTCAGACAAACCTAAAAATATTTAGTGATGAGCCTGAATACTGTGAATCCGGAAATACTGTACCACTATGGTTTAATCTTTTTTTAAGACTGCATGCATGCCTCCAGAATTAACAGCTCTTGTATGTTGTGCATTCTCTGTGAACAGGTGAAATATTAATATCCTTCAGCTCCCCTCACACTCAGCTTTTCTAAACTTATTCTAAATGTTTGAACAGACACTCATGTTTGGACCATTGGCCCAAAAGTAATGGTGTAAGACTTGCTATGGTACTTAGTTCACAGGAATGCTTGTGCGAAGTGTATTATACTTTATATGCATGGAGAGTGGGATAAAACAATATCATGAATAATAAATCATGCTGGGGCATTGTGTGTGCTTTTCTTTGTGCATATGTCTGGGGAGACAACAAGAGTAAAGTGAACAGCAGTAGGACAGACAAAGAAGAGAGAAGAAAGGAGTCACTGTAGATTTGGGATGCACTGCATGCTAGAAATGTGCTACATGACTACAACGCCCACACAGATTTTCAAAAAGTTTAAGGAAATACACAGTCATAAGAAGGGATTTACTTTACCCTGCATATTGTATAAAAGGAGGAGGGTTTATTTATAATAGTCGGACTTCTTTGTGCTAAGCAGTGGACATCTCGCTGACTCAGGCAGGGAAAGTATATACACAGGAAAATTACCTAACAATTATTATTTATAATCACATGATGGCTAGTGTCTGCTGCCAGAAAGAGTAAAGGCCCCACAAGCAAGACTCTGGGACTGGAAGAGCTTAATAGTTGTAAAATCACACTTGAAGTATTTAATAAAGAA
>CAAKHG010016067.1:48059-60876 GCA_901007715.1 Dactylopterus volitans | reverse complement strand
CCCCCCCCTCGCGCCCCCCCCCCCCCCACCTGTTTATTCAAAACTTTGTTCATATCGAGGTCGAACGTGCTGCGTGTCCAAATCACACCAAGTTGGACACTGCGCTCACTTGAGTCCCCAGTGGCACAGTCAACAAATGTGGAATTCATCAGACGAGCAGCTCTCGCGATGTTTGACGCACCGACGGACAGAGAATCCCTTGATTTGGTGGACTGAAGCTTTTCACATGTCAGCTAATGTTTTTAAGCTGCCATGTTTAAATCACTGTTGCTCCTCTTGGAATTTTACAGAACGTTTTCCACAGCGGAAGTGATGAATTTGAAATCCGATATGATCTCCTCGACTGCCACATCAGCATCTGCTCGCCACAGGTCAGTATCAAGCCAAAAGAGATAAAATCCGTCGTTTTCAGAGAGGTGACACAGTTTTGTCTTTGCTTTCCAGGTGGCCGAGCTCTTCACTGACAACTTCGATTATCAAACTAGGAATGACTTTGTCAGAGGGATGTTGGTCAATGAAGAGGTATTATCTTTTATTTTGATGTGGATTGTCTGCGACGCAGCAATTGAATTGCAGGTCAAGTTATTTCCTTTCTTTTCAGATTCTGGGCAATCAGATACACATGCACGTCACCAAGGACGGTTTCGGTGTCCGAGTGTCCAACTTGCTCATGTATGATTCGGTGTCATCGGATCTGGTGAGGCGGTGGGTGTACCCTCTCACACCCGAGTCCAACTTCACGGACCAGAAGGGCCAGAGCTGCACACACTCTCGCCACAACGTCTACCGCGGGTCGGGGGTCAGCCTCGGCCACGGCAGCCAGATGGAGGAGAATGTTCTCATCGGCTGTGACACCAGCATCGGTGCTAACTGTTACATCTCCAACAGTGTCATCGGCAACAACTGCACCATAGGTATGCTTGTTGGCCACCAGCATTTTGGAAATATAGAGTAAATATTATAATATGTATCTATATCATGATATTTGTACTTTGAAATGTGGTCATTAGAATATACAAAATTGGAAAAATTTAGGGTATAACATGAACTTAAAAACTTTGTTGTTGTTGTTTTTTTATTTCAACAGGCGATAATGTAACCCTTGATCATGCATACATCTGGAATAATGTTAAAATTGCCAGCAACGTGGTGATCAGCCAGTCTGTGGTCTGCGACAAGGCTGAGGTGAAGGAGGGCGTGAGGCTCAAAAAACAGTGTGTGCTGGCGTACAATGTAAGCAAAACACACACCATCATAATTCACCCCTGATTGTATACGACTATGTTGATGTCTCTATTTCTTGGACCGCTTTTGGTTTTCATCCGTGACACAGGTGGAGCTCACTGTTGAAGGTTTTTGATGAACTTTTAGACACGCAAACAAATTACACAAACAGTAAATAAATGTCTGGGTTATCCCAGGCGTTTGCCCACATCCAGCGAATAAAAAAAAAAAACGGAGTCACAGTGTCTCTCCCTCCTGCAGCTGATTGTTCGAACAGCACACAGCCCCACAATGTCACTGTCAGCTAAATGAAAAAAAAGATCAGCTTAGCTTCACTGCATGATTATTCCTTAATTGTATGAGCTACAGACATGCATGTCTTTTCCCCATGAAACTAGATAAGCAGTACTAACCTCTAAATCCCCGCTTGTCTGTGTAAGCCATCTACTTCCATAAGTGATACCGATGGAGAGTCCTTATTGCTTCTGCATGCATGCAGATTGATTTTTTTTTTTCTGGGCTGTTATCATAGTCATAATATGTATAAGTTTTGATTGAGAGACATATAATTCGCTCAGGTTGAGCCAGTTCTTTTGATATTTCATGCTTGATGCTGTAAAAGATGACAGGGTTGTAAGGCGGAACACAAAAGGATACAAAAAAGGGACGACCTTCGTTGATTAAATCTGCTTTTTTTTTTTTTTTTTTATACGTGTGCGAGTTCTTCTGTAGGACAAAGATCCTGAGCCATCTATGCAACATATCAAAGGAAGACTTTCACATTTATTAATTTTCTTTCTTGCCAAGAGTCAGATGAGAAGATGGATTCCCGCTTGCAACCCACAGTTGGCTGTAGCTTCATAAGTACTGTACAGGAGTGAGATTTACTCTTCTCATC
The DNA here is from genome assembly GCA_901007715.1 of Dactylopterus volitans. NCBI lineage: Eukaryota > Metazoa > Chordata > Actinopteri > Syngnathiformes > Dactylopteridae > Dactylopterus > Dactylopterus volitans. The sequence continues at coordinate 58,754 of CAAKHG010016067.1, read as the reverse complement.
CAACTCTTAGCAAGAAAATGAACGAGATTTCATTTCTAAATCAAAACATCTCACTTTCTGACCAAGAAAGCCCCCCCCCCTCTGTCAGTCGCTGCCAATTTGCACCTCACTGTGTCAGTTTTAAAAAAGTGCTTCCTCAACTGGGGCATTCTGATTCCTAATCTCAGTAGAAATCTGCAGCGGTGTCTCCATACTTATTTAGCCTGTTTACTGTTTTCAAGGTGGTGATTGGACCCCAGATCGCGCTACCCGAAGGCACCGTGGTGTCCATGCACCATCCGGAGGAGGAGGAGGAGGATGATGATGATAATGAATTCCTCAGTGATGATGCCGCGGTTGGCCACAGTAAAGTCAACACCAAACAGAAAGGTGTGTATCGACGCAGAAGTGATGAATGCAGCACACCGCTTTAATGCATCAGGAGGTGAGCTACATAGATTTCCTTCTGTCCTCTAGTTTTCAACCCCGCTGAGGTTGGAGCGGAGGGAAAGGGCTACCTCTGGAAAGCCAGCAGTCTGGACGACACCGAGGATGAAGAGCTGTCACAGTGTCTCTGGGGTGGGACAGCAGCTCAGCCGGGCTGTTCATCAGTCCTTAAATCTTCACGGTGGCAATTCCCACAGTGCACCAGTCCCAGATCTCAACAGCCTGGGCTCTGCTTTTTGTTCTCCAGGCTTGGTGTTGAACCCTGACCTGGAGAGCGAAAGTGAGGACAGCGAGCCTGATGGTCCCGATGATCCAGTGATCCCCTCCCCTGAGCTGGATGATGTCAAAGGTGAGATTTGTTTTGTTGTTCAATTAGCTATTTTTAATGGTGCTAGCCAGCTAGTCACTGCAGCGTGAGGAAGCCACAGCTCTGCTCATACTACTGTGGAAGTCTTCACCCAGCAATTATGACCCACCGATGAGAAGAAGGGGCTAGACAGGTATAGTGGGAGTCACAAAAATAGAGTGGCCCCTTAAAATGTGTGGGAGCCACGTCAGAATCTGAGAGAGCTACATCGTCAGCAAAGTCGTCTGCTCCAAAACAGAAACAAATACAGGAAATGGAAGCTATACTCAAATCGGAAAAGGAGGAGTTAGATGTACAAACTGCTTCATGTGCAACTGACTCTGAAATTGAGATCTTGACCGAATTTAAAGGGCCTCGTTCGTCAATCAAAACATCATGTCATGAGGGAATCAACAAAGCTTGAGATTTTTATGAGCTCACAGGCAAGCAAAGAGTGCCTCGCTCGCTCATGGACAGTCACTCCAGAGTAATGACATCTGACTGCAAGGTCACCTGTTTTAACTACTCAGCCGCTGGCAGAGACACCACAGGATCGTCAAAGTGTTGCTGAAGCGCAGACTAAGCAGCAGAGATTAGCGGCGACCTCCCACAGTAGCAGAAGTGGACCGATGCGGGATCCAGAAAAATCCTACGTCAGTTAGAAGATTACATGAACTCTACAGCCGACACTTTTAAGAGTGACCAAGCAAGATGGGAAGCTGGAGAAGTCATGGGAAGATCGAAAGTTCCTTGACATGGCCACGCATCAGACTTGTGGACTCACATTACCGCATTAACCTGTCAGTGAAGAACAACAACACGAGGATGCCCAGCAACCGTGACGTATCTGAGCTCAATGCTCTCTGAGCTTCGGTCTGAGTTTGTGGAAAATCCAACATTCCGTGCAGGCGACAGAGGAAGACTCTGGTGGTTCACTTGTCCGTAGCAAACCCTTACCTCCAAGCTGTGTCAGCCAAAGATATCAATTTAACATAATTTTAAAAATAATTTTACATACACAATTTCTATGTGAATGACGGATCGCAGACTCGCCGAATGGCCGTGCTGTATGCTGTCCCAGATTAAGAGAGGGCAACATCTCAAAGACCCTGACCTGGATGTGCTTCCCATAGAGAGCAGGGAGTTAATTAGCTTGCTCACCTCCAGGTTCAAGATCATCATGTCGGGACAGGAGGAGCATCCTATCTGCCCTGAGATCTATTTATGACAGGCTGGATATCTCGGCGCCAGTGGTGCTACCAACATTAGAGAATCCTGCAAGAGCTTTGCAGAGTGATGCCAGGCTGAGATGTCCTGATTCCTGATGAGTGACCTCGTGAGTGGTTTACGTACAAGACTCGGTTTTACCAGCGGAGGAACTCCTGCATCCCCTAACTGCGTAAAGGTTGCAGGCTTTGGTGAGATGGTATTCAACCAACTGCAGCATTTTACATCGTTAGGGGAGAAAGTAATGGCACATTTGGCCTTTCGGTCACAGAACAACTGCAGCAATAAACTCCGTGAATGAGTCATGAAGTCCAGCGTGGCTCCACTCAAGCAAAGTTGGGCTCATGTTTGTATGAGACGACAAAGTTTTTAGCTTTAGGAGGTCATACCGTCCTAAAATCACAGCAGGCTACACTGTGTGGATACGTGAAGTTATTGCTAAGTGTGATTGAACATCGTTGACACGTGACTTATTCGAGGGCCCCACCCACATGGCTGGCTGTCTTTTATTACGGATGAGAACCTGATTTGGATATTCTTGTAAGTACATATTACAAAACAGTCGAATACGTGCTTTGTTTTATCCGTTTTGTCAATTATGAAATGTCGATTCTGAATGCCTCTGAGTCAGTTTTGTTTTGGTGCCTATGAACGTACTGCGTTAGTTAATTGTTCGCAGTGGTCATTGTTTCACTCTTTGTTTTATCAGTTTATTTGTAAAGGGCAAATATAAAACAATGACAGCTGCATAGGCCCTGCCCGATCCTTTGCAAATGTGTTTACAGCCGAAGTTACAGTTCCAATTTCCCTCGACCAATCCCTTGATAGAAATCGCATATTGTTATTTGCATTGCATATACAGTATTTCAGTGTATATGTTAAAACTGGTAAAAGGAATTGACAGAAGCAACCATCACGTCTCCATGTCGCTGTGTGATATCAGTGCGGTCAAGTCCGGCAGTCTCAGCGCCCTCCGACTTCCAAGTGCTTTTCCTCATCGTTTGCTCGCAGGCGAATGTAACACAAATGCCGTTTGCATCCGTGGTGCCTGGCTGAGTTGTCCCGCTCATTTGCAGTCTTCCAGATGGAGGTGCAGGGCACTCTCCAGCGCGGCCTGGAGGAGAACATCAGCTGTGACAATCTTGTGCTGGAGATCAACTCTCTCAAGTAAGTGGTGACGTGTGATTTCTCGCTCGCCAAACGACTGTTGTCCCCCATCGAGTGTGATGATAATATGTGCTCCCTGTTTTGTTTTGTTTTTTTCCAGGTACGCCTACAATATAACCCTAAAGGAGGTGATGCAGATCTTAACCAGAGTGCTGTTGGAGTTCCCGCTCCAGCAGCAGGGCCCACAGATCACCACATCCCAATATGTTGCCGTTTTACTGCCGGTGATTACATTTTTAGTGACCACTTGACGGTGTTCTCGAAATGGCACGGAGGATGCACGGAGAGCAGTTCTTGAATTTTTAATCTCTTTTTAATTTCGTCAGTTATTGAAGAAATGGGCGCCAGTGTTTAAGAATTACGTGAAGAGGGCACAAGACCATCTGGACTGTCTGTCTGCCTTTGAGGAGCACTTCCTGGAGCAGGAGAGCCACTGGGCTGCCATGGTCAAGGTCAGGCTCAATCAACACGCAGAACTCCACCACATACAGTCAGTAATCTGCGGAGCCACGGGGCTCCTTTTAATTGTGCATTGCTCGAGTGTTCATCAAGCCTGGATGCTCCCTGCAGATGAAAACACTGCGTTCCGTTTTTTAAAATCAGGTCCTGATGAACATGTACCAGCTGGAGATCCTGGAGGAGGAAATGATACTACGTTGGTTTTCCCAGGGAGCCACTTCTGACAGGAGCAGACAACTCCGCAAGAACCAGGGGGTAAGACAGTGCAATCAAGAAGCTGGAAGTTGAACTTCTGTGGTGAAAGTCAACGTAAAAGATGGAAGGGTTCATAAAGTTCCTTGCACTCAGAAATGTAGCTTTCCTTCTTGCTCACAGTTTGGTGTTTTAGCTTCAGTGAGTATGAGTAGGTTTCAGCACTCAGTAGCCATTTTCTTTTTCATCGGCTGAAAATGGAACATGTCTCTGTGCTCGCCTAAAACACCCCGCATGACAATGATATGCAGCATGATTGGTAGTTTGGAACCACTGAAGTATGCAGCTCATGTAAGTCTTCCTAGGTTTCCCCCTGTTTGTCACTGTAGGAAATAATTTTAGGAATTCTGCAGTTGTACTTCAGAGTGGCCATCTGGTACTCGTGAGGTTACTGCGCCAGAGACTGTGAACGAGTGTCCTTGAAGTAGACATTGAAGCTTCAGTTGCAAATTAATGAGCAGGTTGGCACCTTACCATCAAATGCAGCCGCTTCGCCGTTGCGTTTTCTAGTGTACAGTATACTGTAATTGTTGATACATCGTTGAGTCTAAAACCTGGCTGGAAGGGAACTGAAGAAACTCAACTAAAGAAAAATGACTGTTACTTTTCTTTCCGTTTTTCCGCTTTTCATCGCATTTATCTGGTCACGTTTAAATGAAACTAGTATCAAGCATGAAATCTGACCCATCAAGAAAGAGATTTCATGATTAAAATATCTAAGAGGTTCTGATATGTGCATAGAGGTTTCTACTTGGTGTCCCCACTATTTGGAATGGTGCCGCTTTTTAGGAGCGGCCACACATGCTCTCCTAACTCTCCTCGAAAAGTCCTTTGGGGGTGTGTATCATCATATTTTTTCCATCATCTGCTTTTAAATCCAAGTTGGGTCCTCCATACCTGAGTGTGTGTTCTTTGCTCGCATAAACATACCTAGTGTGAGCTTCTATAATAATGACCGCTCATTTGGTTTTCTCTGAAAAGCTCCAGAAGTTCATCCAGTGGCTGGAGGAAGCCGAGGAGTCTTCAGAGGAGGAGGGAGAATAAACGCGTGCAGACCAGAGGACATCTTGCAAAACTTGAAAAAGCGTTGCGCACTTAGAGGGCGACCCTCGGCAGCAGCTTTGTGCCACTATAAACCACGAAGATCCACATTGTACAGTTGACACACATCTGGTAACAGAAATGTATCCTCCAAATAAAGAGACGTATCGGAAAGATGTTGAAGCTGCAGGTGTCTCATTCAGGATGAATGAATGCGACGAGGTTTAGGGGGGGGGTTTTGTTTGTGACGCCTGAGACCAAAACCATCACCTTTCAAAGATGTGTAAAAGAGTGTTTAATGCCCTGATTTTACATACAAACAATTCCGTGAACTCGTCATCCAAGAGGTTCACATTTACATGGATTTCTCGGCATCCTATCAAAACAACATCACATTATCATGAAATCCCTTGTATCATGTTAAAGATTACGTCTTGAAAAAAGTCTTAAGTCCTGTAAAAGCTAAGGATTATGACTATTAAAGCTTCACTGGATTTTGACACAATACTAAAATCAAATAAACACCATTCATTAAACACCCGTGACAGGCGCCATGAACGTCATCACTCTGATGACGTTCACGCACCAGCGGCAGGTGAGAGTCACAGTTCTGCCCGTTTCAGTTTTACTGGCACACGTTTTTTATCACAAAGTAAAAAGCTGTTATACATCTCGGCCTCTGGAGGCCCGATACTGGTTCAGATGAGGCCGCTCGTGACGCGAAGCATGAGAACAGAGGCCCTCGGTGGCACCCGTTAATCCCCGTTTCTAAATCAGTACAAACAAGACACCGAATTCTCAGCAATGATGTAGGATTTCACAAAAATAAAAATTGATTTGGTAAAAAAAAAGATTTGTCTGCAGCCTAGCATCACCAAGTGAAATGAGCGATTCTTTTAGAGGTTCTGCTTTGAGCTTCAGAAGCCTCTGGTCAGTCCTGTGCTCAGTCAGCTCCAGTGGACGGCGCTCTTCGGTTTTCATCATGGAACAATATCAGGTCTGAGGGAAGCTGTGGGAGGGGGGGGGCAGTGGTAAGAAGCCCTTGTGTTTTGAGTTATTGCTCTTGGCCTGGACGGTGCTGACCTGAGCTCCAGAGCCAACGGTGTATGAGTGAGTTGTGTATGGCGTTCTATTGTGTTCTAAGTTGGTTCTTATACAGTAGCTCTAAGAAGGCTGAGGCCTAGGGGGAGATACGGAAGAGGCCATTTAAAGAAAAAAAAAATCCCTTTTAGCAGTGAGCGCAGCGATGGAGCTATTTAAGCTGCAGGATACGCCTCCTCTTGCTTCTCTGGATCTTGAGGGGATTCATTTTGATGCGTCATCCTTCCGTCCGGCCATCTTGTAAATGACCGCGGCCAGAACGGAAGCCCCAGTGACGCCACTCGCGGCTGCCAGCTTCTTCCACATGCCGGCTGATCTCTCGTGCCGCTCCATGAAGCTCTTGTGGTCGGTGTGCACCAGGATGTACCTGCGGCCGTCCTGCGGGGCCTGCAGCCTCATCACCTGACCCCCCTCCAGCACCACCTCCCCAAACCCGGTGAGCGTGCTTCCCACCCGCAGCAGCTCCTCGCTCTCCTCCTTCGCCACGGCTCTCTCCCCGGTCAGGCCCTGCACCACCATGTTCACCAGGTCCTCCTCGGCGCGTCTCACTCGGTGGTAAACGCTCTCCAGGAAGCACCCCGAGCCCTCCAGAGGGTTGTGCACCTTCACATACAGGTCAGTGATGTAGGCTCCGGGGCTGACCAGGCTGAAGGGCACACAGCTGTTGCTTTCTTTCCTGTTCCTTTTCCGGTAGTTCCTGGAAAAAGGAATCATACTGTGATTGCATCCGAAGCGTGCGCTGGGCCCGCGGGCCTGGCAACTGTGACGTCTGGCCGTGTCACGCACCACGTTCTGGTGACGGAGTTCCAGTATTTCCAGTGTTCCTCCTCCGTGACCTTCTGAACCACACCGAAGCATCTCGGGACAAACCGGCTCGCAAGAGGCTCCCCGTCTGCCTGGACCAGGCCTTGAAAGAGCCATGAGGACACCTGTCAGTCACCTCCGTGACGTGGAACCGCACAATATTTGCAGACATATGTACCTTCTACAGCAACATACTGAAGCCTCTGGCGGGGAGATGCTCTCAGTACTCCAAGTAAATGCTGATCTGGTTGGAAAACGGGTATCTCCTAAAAACAGAAGTAGAAGTATATGAATCACTGTCTCATAAACAGACACCTATCAATATGTAATAATTAAAGCAACCCTCTGCTTGCCTTCAGCTTTTTCAGTTCTCTCTTCTTTTCTCGATACAAATGGTAGAACAGACCGGAAAAGGCAAAGCTGGACCCAACACCAATTAGAACCAGAGGATTCACAGGGAAGTCGCTCATATCCGCATCGGTTGCTGACAGGAGACCTACAGCCGAAGTAGCTCACACAGTCACCGCTGCGCGCAGGGAATAAAGGCGCAGAATGGCTGTATGAGGGCCAAATGCGTGGAACCGGAGTAACACGCACCTGCCAAAACTTCCGAGGAGAGCGGGTCACGTCAAACCGAAGGTAAAGTTTTATTTATGCTGCTCGCGTTTCCTTGTTCGGTCCCGTTGCGTCACATTCCAGCAGCCAATGGGATGCCGGGAGGCAGGATTTTTTTTTTTTAATAACAGTAGTGAGGTTTGGGTCCGGCAGGTGGCAGCAGCGTCCCATTGAACCATAGCGTTGGATCACTTTCTCGAGCGCAGACTCAGCGCGCATTCGCTCCACATTAGCGTATAGTTGGTGTAGAGCAGCGTATCATCTTTCTAAAATACTTTCCCAAACGTGAAACTTGTGAATTTTAGTCAGCAGCTGAAAAAGAACTGAGAGGAAGACGTCCCCAAATTATTTTTTTCAATAATCCTATCCAGTCATGTTTTATGGCCTAGAAATTGGCCATTTGAACTTTGAGCACAAACCGGAAAATCCCAAAATCTATTTATATGGAAATGTCTCTGTTTCAAAAGTAGTTTTGATGTGGCAAACCACACTCACGTGTTATTTCGATTTAAGGTGAACTGAGGAACCATTCAGCCAATGAACGTGACAACAGCTATTTCTTTACCGAAGTAACAAAAAGCAAAGCACACACTTTACACACACACACACACACATATGCACGACTGTTTTTATGTACACACTGTTAAGAGTAGACCGTAAATATATATATAAACACATATACATGCTGGACATACACAGCACATACCTTATACACGTACATACAAGGTCATTATCACGTATTGCATGTAGGTATTTGTTTTTGTACGTACAATCTGAAGCTCAGAATTGTAACTGCAATTGTGTCTGCAGCTGACTTGTTCATTATAATACTTGAATCAATACGACTGTAAAAGTCTGAGCGTTAGTTGCGATTCTCTCGGGTTTCCGGTTTAAAAACGTATAGGTGATGATGATAGACCACATCGGGGTTTCTCAGTGGCAAAATTAGGCGAGCTGAGAATAGCAAAGTGAAGTCAGGTTTATTTGTATAGCCTGGATGTTCGTGTTTGTACAATGTCTCAGTAGAGTGTGGCGCATGTAGGGCAGTGGGACAGGGACCGCCGCCGCTCTGGTTCAGGATCGATGGCAGGGCTGTGAGGTGTTGAGGGACATATTCTACCTCTTCAGGTCTCTAAAAAAAAACGATTCATAGCAAGAGGGGAAATCACTTCCCAAATAACCACGCCCAACGTGCTGCATTGATGGAGACTGTCACAAATCAACCTTACTCATGGCCGAGCTCCCAGCAGGGGAAAAAAAAACGTTCTCCTTTCCGTTCTCCTCTCATCGTTTCATTTGAATAATCCTCACACAGCATGCAAGACCAACTCGTCCAGGATTTCACAAAGAAGACAAAAGTAATACAAACATGTCTTTTTTTTTCCCCCCTGTGATGTTGATCATCTTTTGACCTCTCAGACTTACCCTGGACAGGTTCCGCTTACCAGAATAAATCAGCCACGTACGTAGACGGTATAACAACATCACCTGCTGAATAGACTCACCGCCGCAGCAGCTATAATCCTCTGATTATGTGATGCCAGTGCATCACAGCTTGCCAGCTTCCTATTCTCTCTCTCTCTCTTTCTCTCGCTCTGTTTGTGTGTGTGTGTGTGTACTAAATACCAGGGCTAACACTCTCTTGGCAGACTGTATGACTGTTGACATACATGTTCTTTTCTTTTTTTCTTTTTTTTTAATGTGTGTCGGTATTTTCCTCTCTTATTTTCCACTTTCATCCAGCTCCTTTTTGTTCCTCAGGCCTTGGACGTGAGTCGGTGACGCTGCAGTTTTCGAAAAAAAATGTCTGCACTATTGGAACCACGAATGATGCAGCAGCTTTCAGAGCCATTGCTTTATTCAGGTCCATAAATGGCAAGACAAGAGAAGAGAAGACGAGAAGATGAGTGTCACATGTCTGTAATGCAGAGCGATTAACAGTCACTTATGCTGTGTGGCTGGAAAGCAGCTGTCAACCAGAACGACTTCATCTGCATGGGCATGCAACAACCTGAGCTGTGGGTCGGCGCAAAAGAGAGACATAAATAAAACAAAATAAGACGTCAGATCTTTTTTTTTTTTTTTTTTTTTTTGCTTAGGAAGCAGTTAATCCTACTTTCAACAACAAAAAGGTCTCCTCCTTTCTGACTCTCACATGTCCCATTTGTTCACGTCAAATGCGTTCAAAAAGCACATTTTTTTCGAGCGCAAGTTGATATAAAAAAAAAGAACCCATTTGAAAGACAAAGATATTAATCAGATTTCATACTTACGTTAAAGTAAAAGAATAAATGTGTTGTAAGACAATAATTAAAATACAATAATTACAATAATGTACTGGTTAAGATGCACTTGATATCCATGTCCCCCCATGTAGTGGAGACTTAAAATTAATTGTATGAATATGCCGATCAAGGGTAACATTGAAACCACTGCATGTTTGCTACAGAGTGTAATGCAGGATGAGTTTTATACTGATTTTTTATTGAATCTGTTTGAGAGAGGTGTTGGCAAAAAATTAATCACTGAAATTAGAGATGCTGTTGAACTGTATTGGGTTACACTGAGAGGTGTCCCTGAATGAAATGTCATCACTTCATCAAATCAAATCAAATCAAATCAAATCAAATCAAATCAAATCAAATCAAATCAAATTTATTTATGTAGCACCAAATCACAACAGAAGTTATCTCATGGAAAATTTACAAGTAGAGCAGGTTGAGACCGGACTCTTTAATTTACAGAGGCCCAACAAATCCCCCAAGAGTGTTTCATTATATTAGACATTTGTCTAAAAAGTCATAATTGGTGTATGACTTGTGCCAAAAACACATGCTTTTGGATCTTTTTTTTTTGATCACATAACCCTTGACCACCAAACTCCTTGAGCCTGAGTTGATATTTGTGCCAAACTGGAAGAATGAGCCTGTAAGTGTTCTCAAAAAAAAAAAAAAAATCATGAAAATTGGACAAATCTTAAATAAAAACTCTCAAAAGGCAACCCTTTGATTATTCTATCCTTTCCAACAAGTTTGTCATAGTCAGCTAATAGGAGAGTCATGGCAAAATGATGTGCTATGTGCGGTTCTGTGACCCTAACCTTTGACCTTTTGGTGCCCAAAAATCAGTTTAAAATGACACCTGTGCCAGATTGACAGACTTCCACTGACCTCCTGAGATATCACACTCACATGCCAGACAGAGCTGAGGTCACAGCGACCTTGACCTTTGGCCTTTGACATGCTGATCACTTCATC
>CAAKHG010016067.1:9151-34455 GCA_901007715.1 Dactylopterus volitans | reverse complement strand
CCTTTTGGTGCATGTGCACACACCATTTGTGTTCTTCGACCACCTCGGAGGATTGTGAGGCGGTGCCTCAATCAACTTGCAGGTTCTGAGCTAAAACTAAGCAAAATAGAAAACGAGCGGATGAGCTGCTCGCGCTCAGCAGGGTGCCATGCCCATTTACTGCACCAAATGGAGATTGCCGGATGCCATCGTACATGTACACACGACAGTCATTTACCTGAGATGACACCCCGCACAGGTACAGGTGACACACAATAATTAATAATTACTCGAGCCCACAAGATAGCGCCTCTCTCGCCTAAACCTCACTTTTCTTTTTCTTCTTCTCTTCCTCTCGGGCGTCTCAGATGGTAAAGTGGCTGTCAAGTAATCGGATGGTTGCTGGTTTGATGCCCACCTCCGGCAGGCAGCGTGTTGGGACCCTGTATGTCGGCAGCCTCTGCCATCAGCGTAGGACATGTGCATGCGAATGCGAGCGTGAATGGGTGAGCGAGGCTCGAATACCCATTGAGGTAGAAAAGTGCCGCGCTAACGTGAGCCCACTCATCATTCGCTGGGCCCCACTCACTTCCTAAAGTTCTGCTTGGCTCCTTCAATCTCCTCTCTGATGGGAGCGCCTTCTCTTTTTAGTCGAATGCCCTTGGACCTTTCCCTTCTGCCCTCATGGACGGAGCGGAGTAAATATATCTCAATGCTCCTGCTGTGTGTATGCGGCCTGAGAGTAATTAAGACACAGATGGAGGCAAATACACATGGGAACCATCCCGCCATCTCTGAGCCAGTGGGACGACGGCTCCCTCTCAGTCGTGCCTTCTATTTCCTTTTAGTATATGGGAGTATTCCAGTGAGACACATACATCTAAGTGTGACATAATGAAGGGTAAGTACATGCAGGGGCAGCTTTGCCTTGCAGCTCATACAACCTCCGCCAGCACACACACAGTATTATGATCCGTTATTTGTAATTAATTCTGTGATACAGTGAAGCTGCCACGGCAATGAATAGCGAGACATCGTGTTGTAGGAATGTTCAGTCCTCCCTGTCTCTCTGCTCACTAGGTAACCTGTCAAAGACTTGCACCGAGGGTGGCTGGACCTCCATCAGCATTGACTCCTACATAATAGACTGTGGATACAATCCCAACAGCACCCTGGATGATAATACGGTTGGTACGGCAACCGTATTTGGAGACTCTTCCATCTCCACGTGGCTGCTGCTGCTGCCGCTGCCGCTGCCGCCGCCGCTGCCGCTGCCGCCGCCGCTGCCGCTGCCGCTGCTGCTGCAGCTGCTGCAGCTGCTGCTGGGAGACCAAGTTAAGAGTCAGCGCGGTTTAATTGCTGATTGTGTTTTTCTCACAGGGAGATTTCTTTGACGCCATCAAAGTGGGTTACACCATCGGTCACAGCGTGTCGCTCGTTTCTCTGACAATCGCCATCATCATACTGTGTCTCTTTCGGTAAGGAGATCCATCAAAATGCTACTTAATGCCCCCGCATGATGACAATTAAACACCTTTCCCCAACATTTAGAGCTATAAAACCCCGCAGGTCCCTCGTTTCTCTCCACACTTACTGCATTTTATGGAGCTGTTTGTCACACTGTGATGTGCGCCAGACTTTGGGGGATGAGTCGTCCAAATTTGATATTTCCTGCTGTTGCTACACTTCTCAAACAAAGCAGTCAACTGCAAGCAGCCATAAAGTCCAACAGGTTAGACACGCTGGTCCTGAACACAGCAAGCCCACCTTTGACCTTTGACCCTCAGTCTCGGGTAGACAGAGAGAAAGGGAGAGAGAGAGTATGTGTGTGTGTGTGTGTGCGTGCATGCTGACATGACACAGCACTTATCAATAAGTGGTCAGTGTGCGCAACAAAAGTAACAGAACACTCCGTCCACTCGGGTGTGTGTTAGCATTTAGACTTTTTGTGGGTTAAATAGCAAGCGAGGTGTTTACCCCTCGAAGGCCGATGATTTGGACGCTGGAGCAGACACACAGGATGTGAGCAGTGTTTGCTGTTTATGTTGCTGCAGAGTGACACGGTCGCCCGGGCAGCTGGTCGGTGCCGAGCGTAGCTGCTCCCGTCCTGCTGGGATGACTCGCCTGATGGGTTTACACGATTTACCCCCAGATCATAAGCTCACCAGGAAGGCATTTGTTTGAAAACACCCAGAAGGCGGAATTCACTTTAGTGACATTTTCTCCCCGATGTGTTCCTGTCTCGCAGGTCCAAGGTTTATCACATTGGTTTCTGGCTGATAAATAAGTTTCACTGACGGACCACGTCCATATGTGGTATGACACAGATAGATGTACTTGATAATTTAGCTTGACATTTAGACGACAGCGCAGCGTAGTCTTCATTATCAGCTAAAATACACATTCCTCCTCCTGTGCATGTTTGTTCTCAAAAGTAATTCAGTGAGTTTCCAAGCGGAGTCCCACATATTTTCTTGATATTTATTCCGATTCCATGCTTTGATGCCATAAACACACACTTTATCAGATGATTTTCATGTCAACAATGTGAAGTATTTAATCAGCCGGAATTCATTAAGCAGCATTTTCTTCTCCTTCATGCTCCCTCTTCTTGAGTTTATCCTCAGTTTAAATCATCTTGTGGTTTACTTGTCTTCTTTTACAGGAAGCTGCACTGCACAAGAAACTACATCCACATGCATCTGTTTGTGTCTTTCATACTGAAAGCCGTGGCTGTTTTTATCAAGGACGTAGTTCTGTATGATGTCGGGGAGACGGACAATTGCCAGTCATCTGTAAGTACGAGTCCATCTCACTCACAAACATTACATTCTATGAGAGGGACCCTGTAGTTTATTGATTCTTTCCCGGGGATAATGAAAAGCCCTGCATCACGGATCAATTTAACCCATCTAGCTTAGGCATAGGCAGCAGTCGGCTGTTAGCTTCGGTCCCTGGCGGCATTTATTTTAATTATGCAGACGTTACCGACTTTAAAGCTTTGTGGCGGAGTTTGCTTAACTTGCGAGCACTCAGGCGCTTCTGGGTGTAGCAGTGTTTGCCAAGTCCCTTCCACTCCCGAGACGATGGTTCCCCATTCATCCATCCCTGCACCAGGATGTTGTGAGAGTTCTTGTTTGCTTAACAGTAAACCTGAACTACAAAGAGCTTTGCCAGTAAATCACATTTGGAGCCTTGATGATCCAGTTTTGATCACTTTGTCTCGACAACATGATCACGGCCACTTCGTCAAAACATACATAGGTGTCAAGTTGAGATAAGGAGGTAGATGAGCGACTGCATTCGATACAATTTCATATTATTTTATTTCGTTTTTATTTGACTGATCAAGTCACCAACGTCAGTGGTGTCTCAGATCTTGCTACAGCTGAATTTACTACTTTACTGCCACAAAGGATTAGATCATCCGACTGTAAATCACCTGCTTTACTATCTCTGAGGCCGGAGTTTGGATGTTTCCTCCTTAGAGTGAACAAATTGTCCTGGTCCAAACACAGCTGCTAGCTCTCCCAGCCATTTAACCCCACACAAAAAAAACCCCGACATACTAAAAGGCAACTACTCTGATCAGTTCACTCATCATGAGTAAATGAGTCAGCGTGTCTAAGCAGCAACAACAGCAAGAGGGAGCCGTTAGAAGCTCATTTGAAATCATTGAGACATTTGTAATAATTGTTACAAGCAGTTCACAACGTCTGAAACACCTTCACACTCAACACTGCATCTCATTGGGCCTCCAACAATACGCCCCGCCCCCTTTAGGTGTACTGCACTAGTAAACGCAAATGTTGGTGCAGTAGAAGATAAACACAGCAGGCCAGTGAAATGCCATGGTTGTGAAGCTGGTGCTTTTTTCTTAGAGATGATTACCTGTGGTTTGTCCTTAAATAAAAGTTGTTGAGAGGAAAGAGGCAGATGGGAAAACTGAAATCATCAAAGTGGGTTTCGCCACTGGTCACCGCGCGAAGTTTTTTTCTGTCGAATGTGCTGTGTGTCCAAATCCCACCAAAGTGGACACTGCGCTTACTCAAGTCCCAACTGACACACTCGCCAAATTTCGAATGGGTCAGATGAGCAGTTCTCGAGATACGTGAGTGATAGTCTGACCCGCCTGAAAGACAAGCAGGCAGAGATTCCTTGATTTTATAGAGATACAGATGACTGGGAGCTTATTGAAATGAGTGAAAAAGCCTTGCTTGATATCATGGATCTGGCAGAAACCGAAAAAATGAGGGTTAATGTTGCCATGCTGGCAAGTTTTCAAGGGAAATGTAGTTCTTCTGCTTATTCGTCACTGTTATTCACCCCAAAATGAAAATGTGTTCAATATTTACTCATCACTATACATTCGGAGGGTTGGGAGAAGTGTTTCAGTCCAAAAAACACTTTCAGATTTCCGGGGCTAAACAGTGTCGCGGCCGAATCCAGTACATTTGAGGTGAATGGTCACCACTTCTTCAAACAGAAGCAAGTGAGTAGATAATGAGTGATTTTTTATTTTCTGGTAAACTCTTCCTGTAAGATCTTAAAAGTACCAGTGAATAAATTCAATTCAAAGAGCAAAAAAAGTCTCAGAGACAGTTGAGTTTACAGATGAGTGAGATTGGGCTATGACAAAGATACTGGATTGACAAGATTCTGCACTAATAATTGCACCAATAGTATAAAGATGGTAATTACTTCTCTTCTCCGAACTGCCGGGTCAGCTTGGTTCAGTGTGCCCGCTGTCAGACGTTCTCAGTTGTGGTGTCAGTCCTTCAAATCTACGCAGCTTCTCCCATGTCCTCTGTGCTCACATATGCATCGTTGTGCAGCCAAATTCTTAATAAGCCTCATCTTATTTACATCTTCTTGTGGTTCTGTTGTAAACAAGCGGACCAATGTGGATAATGCGTTGCCCATTAAGACGAAAATGTTACCCGGCCGTCCCTTCCACGCTGTTGCTCTGCTAATGTTCGGACGTTATGACATTGCTGGACAAAATCACGATGCACAAAGGAAGTTAGATGCGGCAGATCAATCGCTCTCTCGCAGCTCCTCGTTCACATCTGTGGCGGCGACCGATGGGATGAACGGGGGCTGCGACGGGTGTTCTGTGTTCGCCTGCTGAACAATGCTGAGAGACATGCGTCTGTCAGTCACAAGAGAAACACTCGTGGCTCTTTTCAACAGGAAGTCCCAAAGTTGCTTGCTTTGGATGGGAGTGCGCGCTTGATTGTCGACAACGAGACTCATAGTCAAGCACCAACAGAGAAATGTTCCTAGATCTTGTGAGAGTTTGTTGCTGAGCCAGCAGCAGGTCTTGGACAACTTAAATTTCCTGCGGATTTGTTTATGCTGTTTATATTTTTTGATCAGAACGGTCTGAAGATATGTGGCTTGTGATAAAGGGGTCCGAAATTTATTTCGGTAACTATGGGATACAGGAATCGGTCATAATCGGTCATTTTCACTTCTCCCATCGAGTTCCGTAGGGTCAGGACCTTCTACTGATTTCAGTTTCTGCAAAAATAACCCTGGAGATGACATAAGCTCCTGAAAGAGAAAGTAACACATTATGAGCAACACATTTTCTCATTCGTGTCCGTTGTTTATCCATTCAGACTTAACGGATCTGGAACGACGGGTCGCTTTTGGCAGCTGTATTTCAGCTACTTTTATAACTGTTTCTCGATCACTGCTTATACTGTCACACTATTTTATACGCAAACAACATGTATACTCACTCAGTTGTTTACCTGAGCGCAGGCCTCCCGCCAACCTGATCTAACGTATTTCTGTGAGATCGGGTTGCTCTCAATTACAGTCACAATGTCTAGTGTTCAGTGGGAGTCAGAGTTGCTTTTGTTTGGTGGAATATCAACTCGCAGAAGAGTACAGTCTAACCAAATTATCCTCCTATGAAAGAGTCGATAAAACTGATTTGTGAGTCATTTACAAAGACAATCGCGGAACCTCATCAACAGCATTTATCATTTGAAATTAAATGGGGGTGTATTTTTTTTTTTCTGCATTCAGTGGCAATGAAATAAAGCATGAAGATCCCGTCTGTGTTGCAGGTGGGCTGTAAGGCCGTGGTGGTCTTCTTCCAGTATGGGATCATGGCCAGTTTCTTCTGGCTGCTGGTGGAAGGCCTGTATCTCCACGCCCTGTTAGCTGTCTCCTTCTTCTCGGAAAGGAAGTACTTCTGGTGGTACATCCTGATTGGCTGGGGTAGGTGCAAGCGACCACATGTTGATGTTTACAGACAGCTCACACGAGCCCTTTCGAGGTTATGAGCGTTCGTCCAGCCGCTGCCCCTCAAAACAGAAGCGAACCAACGGGTGCATTTCGTCTTTATTACCACATACGTCATCATATGTAAATGATTTTCTAACTGCAGATGCTGAGGGAAATTGATGTGCCTTTTCAATCTGCTTATGAATAGGTTTTGGCCCCAGTTTTAAGGCAGGCAGCTGCCACTCTTTTCTTGATTCTTAGATGCAGGCTGAGTCCTGCCCGTCTTTTGGAAGGGCAACGGGAATCTGACTCTCAAGACATGAATTTATGATGTTTTTAAGTGATAGTTACACCCCACCTGGCAAGGAAATATACTCTCTATAGAACAAAGAACTCGGTGCTTTCATCCTTTTAAAACAATGTATATTCAACAGCCATTCCCTACATTTTTGAGGTCCTTTTTTCCACCGCACCAGGGAAGTAACTATAAATAGGCATGAGATGTTTTGTTGGCCAGCAGTAAAATGGAAACAAGCCTACAACTTTACTGCACATACCCGGGGTGAACCAATATTGGCACAAATCACCTACATGTCCGGTTAAAAATGATAAGCATACCCAAAATGCAATATTACTTTAGGTCTTTGCTGGCCATAAACTCATCCAAAGATTAACAGTGTACACAAACTCAAACCTCACTGTCATATTTGGTCGTGTTGAGTCAGTGCTGTGTTTGTTTGGTTTCACTTGGACATAACTGATAGTTTCTCCCTGTGACATAGAGATTATTTTAATGTTAGAATAATTTACAACTAATTCTGTTTATCTTTCTCATTTTGCAGTGGCTCCAACCATCTTTATCTCAGCATGGGTGATTACAAAGGCGTCTTTAAATGATCCTGGGTGAGTTAATCACGTGTATTCCCTGGAACACGGTTCCGTAAAAGTAAACACATTTAAACTGTCAAAATTGCAAATGCGAATAAACACTAACATTTTCAAAGTCCTTTTGACGTGCGATTATTAATAGCTACTCGTCAGAGGTCTGAGTGTGAAGTTTTAAGCAGCGAAACATAAAGATAAGACCTCAGACGAATACTGTGTTTTATGGCTATGACCTGTGTTACTACACATCCACCCAAAACTTACAGGCTTTTTGAAATTTTATGTACACCTAATGAGTGTAAAAATTATGTAGATACCACATACTCTACCCATCCACGTCTACCTTCCGCCACGACCAGCCATGGTTTAGCACATCATGGGAGGATGTCGAGGAACAGAAACAGATTCTTCTTCACTCTCGGAAAAACGGCTGGTCGTGTGGATCAATTTTTTCCAGCTTCAGACTTCACTTATACATTTACTTAATGCGTTTAATGCATTTACCTCTCCAAATGAGCGAAAAAATAGCTTGTTTTTGAGGATATTTTTTCCATTCCCATTACATGTATCAATATTTTTATTTTTCATGGCTAACATAGTAGCCTACTGTCGTTAATGAATCACTGTGTTTTATTTAAGTGCTACCATGAGGCTGACGTTTACGGTGTAGCGCGCTCCATGCTCGCACTGCTTGCTAAACAACATACCTGTCAGCCACATCTGTGTTTTCATTTTGAGTACTGGTTAGCAAATGTTAGCATGCTAGCATACCCGTCTTTATTATTTTGTGAAAAGTGGTTTGTTCCTGATTTCCTTGTGTCTTTTTTTCTGACAGATGTTGGGAGATAATTGACGACAGACCATGGTGGATCATCAAAACACCCATTTTAATAACCATACTTGTAAGTCAGATTGCCAGTTTAAGAGTACAGTTTGACTTAACTCTGCATGTTGCAATTAAATGAGGTAGTCTGTTACTTGCTTGGCAGGTGAACTTTTTCCTATTCATCTGCATAATCCGGATTTTGCGGCAGAAGATGAATTGCCCCGATATTGGAAGGAAGGAATCCAATCAGTATTCGTAAGTTCTTGGGCCAAGTGAAATATCAACATCTCCATCGTTATAGGATGGTGACGGTTTCGCACATAGCATGAAACAGTTATTTCTAATTGAGTGTCATTAAACAAGGACAAACATAAATCTAATTTCAATCATTTTATTTATTTATTTATTTTCTTCTTAAAGGCGACTGGCTAAATCCACGCTGCTTTTGATACCGCTCTTTGGGATCAATTACATCATCTTTGCCTTCATCCCCGACCACATCCATCCACGAGTGAGGATGGTGTTTGATCTTAATCTGGGTTCATTTCAGGTAAAATCCAGTACTTGTGAATCAATCATTGTGTTTGTTTGTTTGTTTGTTTGTTTGTTTGTTTGTTCAGTCTTTAGTTTGGCATCTGCACATCTTACTGTATAATATAGGCAAAGTTGGCGCTACAAGTGTGACACCACCGAGAAAACTAAGGTCCTAATGTTGCATGAAAAACGGCTCGATAGCATGGAGACAGTTTGCTAGGTTGAGCCAGTGAGAGGTTTGCTCGGCTGACATGTTTAATTGAGGTTGCTGATTTACTGAATGTTAAATTTAGTGTAAATGCCAAAAGCCAAGAACAATAATGGAAACCTTGAGCTGGAAAGTTTTTTTTTTTTTAATTTATGGCTGTTTTAGCTCAGAATGATATCTCCTGGGAAAATTTCCCAGACATCCGAATGATGAACCTCCTGTCTGAGCCTCCAGTTGCTCATAATCTTGTGATCATTATTCATACACAAGCACTTTGAGTATTTCCCCTGCTGCACTCTAATACTGGTATTTCTTTCAACAGCAGCTCTTAAATGTTTTATCCACTACTCTCTTCTTTAGGGCTTTTTTGTCGCCGTCTTGTACTGTTTTCTGAATGGAGAGGTGAGTAAATTCAAATAGGCAGAAGTAGCTCTCTCTGATGTTTGCTGTCCTTTTATGTTATTAAATCTCACCTCCTCTGAGTCACACACTCCCAATGCCGCCTCCCCCCCCATCCTGTTTGTTGATCTCCTCGTCTCCTGCAGGTTCAAGCAGAGATTAAGCGTAAATGGCGCAGATGGATGTTGCAGCGGTTTTTGGGTGCTGACACTAAGTACCAGCAACCCTCCATAGGCAGCAATGGCAACAACTTCAGCACCCAGATCACCATGTTGACCAGATGCAGCCCTGCTACACGCCGTGCATCTGCCTGTCAGGAGCACTTCTCTGCCATCTGACGTCCAGAATAAATCCCTTACTGTTGTTTACTGAAGGACTTTTGAGCTGAAACTAATATTTGTCTGAAATCCTACCCGCTACCTGTTAGAAATGACAAATGCTCAAGTGCTTTTCCTGCAATGCAACCATTATGGAAACACTCCACCTATTCAAGGGATTGGTTGTTGGTTATTTATTTCCTAATCTTTAAGTCAATTAAATTGATAACGTGATTTTTTTCATTGACTTGTAGCTAATTCATTGTGCCTAAGGTCTACAGCACCGACAGATATCTGATATTTATATAAATTGAATGTCACTATCAGTCTGACTAATCTCTTAACATGGATATCTGCGTATGATTTCAGGATATCTTGTCGAGGGGCAAGATTTCGGGATCAGAAGTTTTCTGGTTTCCCTTCGTAGGCTAAGTAGGCTTGACCAATAACATCCGACCGGGCTTTGGTTGCATGCAAGTCGATAGACCACGCGGAGAATAGAGGTGGAACACATCAGCCAAACATAGCCTTGGAGTCTGCCATCTGTCAGGGCGATTCAGCTTTATTGTTCGTCTGCATTCATGTGCATTGTGAAGTGATCCGGTCATAGACGTTGTCTCTCAGTACCACCTCTGAAGACACAAGTTGCTAGCTGGACTTTATATTACTGCTGGTGAACACAGGACAGAGTCTTGGTTTGGTTGTTCACTGGCTGTTCTAGAGGCCCTGAGATTTTAGCCGCGGCGCCGCTAACCGGCGTCACAGATTTCACTATGATGCCCCATAGGCCTTTATAGTCACGACAGCATCAGTGGTGGATCACAGGATGAGTCAACCTGAACTCGCTGGTGATAAATATTGAAAGCCAGCTCTTAGTGACATCCAGGTGGTTTTCCAACAAACACCACCTGAGAATGCTTTAGGGAGAAACATCATCATGAGCATTATGCGAAATAAAGGGAAGCGGGATATCTCAGGCTAAGCGATCGATAGATTGAATGAGAATGAACTCGGTCCTGTAAGACTAAACAAGATGTTTATTAAAAGGGAGTGTTACACAAGAGGACTCCAAGCACTTAACCTAATGGCCCATGTTGCTGAAGGAACCTGTGGTTATAACATTAATGACAGTTCACCAGCAGCGGTCACTGAGGAGGAATCTATAACATGACCAGTGTAATTGGCGTTCTTATCCTGTGGATGGCACTTTTCTATGGGTCTGCTGAGTTACTGCCGGATATCATTCCAGGGGAGAGACTGAAGCAGCTGCTTGTGAAATGTATCTCAGATTACTGAGGCTTTTAGTTTTGACTCAAGTGCACAGACGCCCGCAGCTGTCCAGCTTGACTGTTTCTGCAGTTTGTGGACCAAATGTGTTCCATCACTAGTCCAGAATACACAACATCGTGAGGTATTATCTGGCTACAATGATTAACCTCTATTAACAGAATTGCATGCACAGTTGATTTCATTGCATCAGATGCTATTTTTCCATTCCATTATATTTTACACTTAAGCAGGTATGTCTAGCATTGCTGGTTTATCAGTCTGTGATAAAAAACAAAAACAAAAAAAAAAACATGATCCATTGTTCAATACATTGCCTGCAGTCTGGTGTTCCTGTAAAAAAAATCTTTCTATTTGCCATCATTAGGTTGACATTTATTATTCGGAGTCAAATGTCTTTACTATTGGCTGCATTGTCATGAAAGCTCAGGATGAATTCTAACCTTTTGTCAAGCGCCACCAGTTATTATTATTTTTTTTTTTTTTTGTGACAAAATACCAGCAAAACTAATGACATTGCCATCAGCCACAGCAGCTTAAGGCAAACATGAGAATACATGTGGGTCGGCAGTGTCAATGTGGGCATTTAGCAGTAATTATCACACCACATCATTGCAAGCTCACAGTGTGGCCCTATAGACTTGAAAGCCACATTCTCTTGTGTATAGAAAAAATGTGTATAGAGCAGCCATCGCCAGTGTCATGCCTCATGTGTGTCAATGTCAATTTCAGGACCCCCTTTTGCGTGTGTGTGTGTGTGCGTGCGTGTGCGTGCGCGTGTGTGTGTGCGCGTGCTTGTGAGCGCGTGTGTACCTGAAAACTGAATTGAAACTAACTGAAAGTACCTCAGACTAAATGTCACACACAGCTGTTGTACATTTGAATCTGTAAATATGCATAAGTAAGACATTTATGATGTGTTTTATTGTGCTCAGGTGTCAACTGGAACTTGATGTTTACATTTAAAGCTGTATGTTGCTCATTCCTGGTCTTTACCTAATGTCAGTAAATGCTCATTCTTTCTCCTATTTGTTGCCATGTAAACTTTGTGTAAATATTGTGTACTGTACAATATGTGGAATCAGCTGTAAAGATGTTATTGAACAAAATATCAGATGAACATGAATAAAAAATAAAACCATTTGCACTTCGGATTGGATTTCTTCTGAGATTGTCAACTCATCACCGACAGCAGCACAATCAGCCATTATCTTTATTGCTGCTTTAAATAAAGCAGACAGGTAGTTTTTTTTAAAATGTGTTAAATAACAGGACAACAAACATGTACAAATAATCATTTTTGCTTATTATAAAATTGACGTGATTTTACGTCATGTCGCTCACTGCTCAGACGTAACTTATCTGTCTCCCTCTGCTGGAAAATGAGATAAAACACTTGCTGATGCTGATTTCCGTTTGTCTTCCTCATACAAGTTCGGCTGATACCATGAAAAATTACGCGTCCCGAGCTAATGTCCATAACGAGCGCCCTCTTTTTCCTCTCATCAGCAGTGTGGAACCTCAGTAGTTGATCTCAGTTATAATTTGGTGAGACGCAGAGTGTTGAGACGCACAGGGAGAACAGTGGATCCCTCTGCGTAGCTGATCTCTCGGAGAATCCCATTCCAGCACTTCTCTGGCTCATCATATCTGTGGGAAGTGCGAATATGTTAGTGCTGGAGGTTTCAGTGTTATTTTCAGACAACATAGACTAAATGTCTACAGAGAATGATTTGGCATGAAGGATAAATTTTTTGTTGTTGGCAGAGCTCCCTTAAAAATCTATGTGAAGTTGAAATTATTGAGTTGAAGGAAAGGCACACGTTAATCTTAAAAAAAACCCCATAAAAAACAGCAATAATAGTTCATTTTTTTCCTGATTCTGCCATGATTATATGCCAAAAAAAAAATTGTTACCTAAACTATCTAGTCATGGTCGTCTCTGTGAAAAGTCTCTCACATAAGACAGAAACGTATTTTGCTATTTAACCCTATTTAATGGAATTAGAGTATAACTGAAAAGACACACTGTAGGAGATGGATCTCCACGGAAAACGTCCATCACCGGCTGCCAAGCTGCATGAAAATCAGGCAGGTATTTTTTTACAAATCCCACAAAAAACAGAATAGTTGGAGATCACAGACCTCCGCTGGATGTCAGTATTTTTTTAAAAATGAAAAAAAAAACAAAAAAAAACAAAGCTACTTCGAGATCTGCCCCAAAATTTAATGCAAAAATCTTGTTGATAGGATCAATCCATTTTTCTTAGTACTACTAGATTTATTCATTTAGGTTTATTGCTGCGCTACAGTAGACACATGTGGCAGCTACACGATGTGTTAAGAGTGCTGTGATATGGTGGTGGGGTGAGAAAAGAGCTTTCAATCTTACTTCTTCAAAATTTATTCCAAAACTGAAATTGTCCAATGTACCAAAAGAACACTTCCTCTTTTTTTTTTATGTGTCAGCTATAATCAACAATATAGTTTTAAATAATGACTGAAAATCATTGGAAGTTACTTAAACCACTGCCATCGTCATAATCACTCATGGGGAATACAGAGCTAAGGTAGTGGGCTCTTACCTCCAGATGTCACTCATCTCTGTTGGGAGGGGCTCCTCACTGGTCTCACTGGGCATCATGGCAAAGCCCCCCACCGCATACAAGAAGCCTCCCACCGACATCAGATTGAGAGAACTGCGCTCTTGGGGGAACTCTGTGAACTCAGTCCACCTTAAACAGACATGCGCACATGCTTAATCAGCTGCTATATTTCTGTACAATACACAAGCAATTTTATGGCCCAATGATGTGCTATTAACGCTTGATGAGTCACTTTGCTTCTGTGGACAGATGCTTCACCGCGTAATGATGGGACAGCGAGTTCACGCGAAGCGACTGCTGACTTACGTGTTGCTGGCGATGTCATAGACCTCCACAGAGCTGGTGAGGCCCGCATCAGTGACCCCCGTCACCACGAAGATCTGGTCTCCGTGGACAGTGACGCCAAACAGGGAGCGGGCCGTCTTCAGTGGGGCCAGGTCCTTCCACTCAAATTTGGTGGGGTTGTAGACACAGACTCTCCTCATGCACTTCCTACATTACAGTTAATACAGCTGGTTAAAGAGGCGCTTTGTATTTATTTTAATATTTTTTCATAAAAGAATTTTTGTTCATTTCTGTGTCATCAGGGGTTTGGGTTGAGACTTTTTTTTTTAACAGATATTATTAAACACATGCACTTGAAGAGCCAGGGATCAAACCACTAACTCTGCAGGTAGTAGACAGCCCACTTAGAATTTATTGGTGGTACCGGCTCTACTCTACTCCCCCTGGTATCGGGTTGTTGTTTTCCATTAGAAGATAGTACTGCAGCGGTGTAACTAGCTGCCGTCACTGCCTGAAACTACTGTGACATCATCTTCAATGCGACACAAAAGTGTCGCACTGCTTGCATCTCTTTGAGCGACCATGATGTTTTAGTCGATGCCATTTTTGAAAGTAAAAAAATTCAGCTGCAGCCGCGGTTGTTTAAAAACAGCGGGCACAAGGTTGTGCTGTTCCGGGTATTCCGTGCGTGAAAATACTGCAGTGGCCGGTAAGTATTTTCACATCACCTTTTGTTGTCTCGTAGTACCTGGTCAGCCTTTTTGGGAACCCCGGGGGAACAGGTACTAACGTGATACCTGGTAACAGGTGCCAGGTTTTCTAATGGAAAACCAAAAAAAAGCTGAGTAGAGTAGAGTAGAGCCGGTGCAATATCGTGGAAAAGCACCGGATGATAGTACTTTGAGGTTTTAGTATGCAAATTGATGGCACTGTCGCTGCAAAGTCTACATTTCATGCCTCAAAGGTATCACATGTGAAATGCCAGAAGAATATTGTTTTCCATCCACACTCCTGAGGAGTAATAAAATGATACAGAGTGGATTAAATTATACTGTCTGGACTACCACGTACTTGCTCTCAGACTTCCCTCCAATTACATAGATGAGACCGTCGTGGGATACAGTCCCATGGCCATACACTGCGTATGGCAGAGGGTCCGACTCGCCCCATTTGAATGACCTGTGTACAAGAGAGGGGGGAACCACATCATGACTCTGCAGATGGCACACGACTCAGACATCAGTAACTGATAAAAATGATCAGACCAATTCAGCTATCGTATGACCTTTATACAGCTAAAAAAGATGACGTAATGCCCTCAAAGGGACTGTGAGAGTGATGGTGTTACACCTCAGTGGGCTTTATTGGCTTTTCAAATATAATAAAAGTGTCCTTGATTTATGATTAGTGGGGTGCAGTCCCAAAAAAAAGACTGTCCTTGTTTTGGCTCAGAGCATTTTCATTTATGTAATGGAGACAGCATCGATTATCTGTTCTTTTTTTAAATGTACTTAATTGAACTCTTATTAAATTTAAATTTATTGACACAATATATCTGTCCTGGGTCCATAACTGCCAATGAATCATGTTTTAACCATGATAGGTGCAACAGTATCAAGAATAATTCCATCGTCACAAACATTAATAATTGTATTACAACAGAATAAATTTGGATTAAAACATGTTCTTTCCAAAGCAAGTTCCAAATGCACCAGACAGATAGGCGGTATGGAATTAGAGCATGGAATTATACTTATAAATGCACACATACCTATTATTTATACACACCCACACTTCTTCGTGTTTGGGTATTAATTTCATCCACGGCCTCCCTGATTTCATTTCCATTCAGCCCATCTGTGTTTCAGTGTATTCAGTGTTGCCTCCGAGTTTCTCAGTGTGTTTAACTGGCTCCACTGTTTTTTATCCATATGTCCTTAATTGGGCTTCACTTTGGCCGCCAATGTCTCACTTTTATATTGACAACATGGTTTATCTTTTTGTTAAAAGTTACATAGCAAGAAGGTCGCAGGTTCGACTCCCGGCCTGGGATCTTTCTATGTGGAGTTCGCATGCTCTCCCCGTGTCTGTCTGGGTTCTCTCCGGGTACTCCGGCTTCCTCCCACCTTCCAAAAGTGTGCTGAGGTTAACTGGCTACTCTAAATTGCCCGTAGGTGTGCGTGAGAGTGTGAGTGGTTGTCTGTCTTTCGTGTGGCCCTGCGATGAGCTGGCGTCTCGTCCAGGGTGTACCCCGCCGTTCGCCCCTCGTCAGCTGGGATCGGCTCCAGCACGACCGCGACCCGGAACCGGAATAAGCGGAAGACGATGAGATGGGATTAACTTTGTTGCCTGTGCTTACTGTCTGTCGTAGATCATGACTGAGTCCAGGGCGTGCTCCCCTTCCTTCAGTTCCTTGCCTCCAACAACAAAGATGGAGTTCTCTGCTTCAGTCAAGCCAAACAGGCAGCGAGGGTTGGGTTGTGACGGCATCCCCAACCACTCTGAACTTACTGGGTCAAACTGTGGACGAAAAAAACCAAAAATCAAGTCAGTGAGAAAATCTGCATTTCATAGTTACACGTGTGAAACATTCTGCGAGGTTTGGGGCTCTAAAGGGCCGCTGATGGCTATCATGATTTCTACAGTACCTGTAGGAAGTAAGAGCTGAATGGTTCGTCTTTGTCCTCCTCATTGTAGAGAAGCCCTCCGACAACAAACACCTGGTTCTGCGTGGTCACCAGGCTGCAGTGGTTCTTTGGAATTTCTGTTGACTCCGAGACCACAAAGCACTCATTCCCTACTGGATCATAGGCCACGGTCCCAGTGTCATTGATCATGAGTATCAGGTCCATCTCAAACATCCCGAAGCGAGGGTTGTTGTTGAGTATACCCGGTAGGTACCCCTCATCATCCTCGTCCACCGCCTCCTCATTCCCTTCTCCCCCCGTTGACCCTTCACTGGAGGGCTTTTTGGGCTTTGGGAGACGACCTCTGTGAGCATCCTTCACCAGATCCAGCTCCCTCTTGATCTCCTGGCTGAACCGGATGTATTGATTTCGCTCCACTTTTTCTTTGAAGTAATCCAAAGGAATAAGCCTGAAACGGATGCAGTGCAGCAACTCCGGCAGGTCCTTCACTCGGTTTTTCTCATCATGTTTTACCCAGTCCATCAGGGACTCAAACACCAGTTCCTCCCGCTCAACATTGAGGGCGTCAGAGGTGATGATGATAGCGAGTTCACTCGCCGCAAGCTGCAGGAAGTCCTGGTCCCTTACAACAACCTGGTAGCGCTCACATATGAACTCCCGAGCAGACAGAGCGAGCCTGGGACAATCCAGCAGCAGTCCCAGCCTGAAGATAGCCAAGCAGTTGCCCAGCACAAGCTTCTCTTGAAGATAGGACACACACACAGAGAAGATGGACGGGATCTGGTACATGTTAGCGACCATGAAGATATCCTGGACGTTCTGTTCAGTTAGACTAATGTCAGACGTGTATAAGTAACGCAGGATCATTCCCATCGTGCCAGGCTCCACATCTTTGAGGTCTATCTCACGCTTCTTGCTCTCCTCCAAGTCAGACAGGAACATGGCCTTGAAGAAGGGACTGCTGGCTGCCAAAACCAGGCGGTGGCAGGGGAACTCCTTTCCTTGGACTTTTAGGACACAGTCCACAAACTTGTCATTCTCCAAGAGGTCACACAGTCCATCTTGAAGCAGTGTCTGCTGGTACATCCGCGGCTGCTCCAGCGGGTCTATAGTCAGGGCAGCCATTTTGTGAGAGGCAGAGGCGTAGAAGAGGGGCACCCGAGTTACTCCCCGCAACAGAGCAGGACTGTCAGTGTTCAGAGAGTGGTGGACAGTCTCCGCGCTTCGACTGGTGGCTGCAGCTGTCTGTGGCTGTCAGGCACTCTGCAAGACAGGGGTATTTATAGCCAGGACCCTCACAAAGCTGAGGAATCCATTTTAGCGGGCAGGAAAGGGGACCTATCCACTCATGCGCCACACAGACCCCCACAAACAGCTGAATGACGAAGCATGCGGTGGTGGCATGTTAAATCCGGCAGAGCATCTCATCGGGCTGCTCTGCTGGATCACTTTGACCAGGCTGTTTTTCTCTGCGTAATCCTACACTGTCTTACATAGTGACAGTGAATAAACAGGCTACATTGACATTAATGAAAGAACAGGAGGTACGGTATATAACATGAGCTCGCGGGCGATGAGCATGTTATACATAATCAACATCCTCCTGAAGCCACAGCGAGTGAGACAGTTCTCTACTAGGTCAGTCGCTGAGTAAACACCCATTAAAAGGAACATTGAATGCAGTTGAAAACATCAGTCCTGAAGTTCATGAAGGATTAAAATTCAGTATTTGTCCAAATATTTCGAACATGATATCTCAGGAACCACGGAATGTAAACCTTGGTGTAAACATCAACAAGGGTTCCAGAATAAACGGATTTAGTATTTATTAAAGATGATCAAAGTTCAAAGATCAAGGACTGGATTCAAATCTGTGACCTCAAAAAACATGAACACAAAATTTCTAGATTCATACACCGATTATTGTGTAGATTATCATGCAGATTCACTTTCACCCGACTTACATGTTTTTGAAGAGATGTCAGATAACACTGTATTAAAACTTGTGCTGGGGAAAAAAAATGAAACAATGTGTTTACAAAGTTATTAAGTTGAACAAGTTAAATGGTTTTTTTGGAACGAAATTAATAAAAACTATGATGTGTAACCAGTGTACATCCAGAGCTACACCCTCGCTGATAAACACTGTTAGAAGTGTTAGGAGACAAAACACAGATGTGGTTATGAAAAGAAGAGTAATGTGGGTCGCATTTGCTTTCATCTGAAACTGAAATGAAGACTTAATCAGTTTTATTTGCTGTTCAAGTGTGTGGAGGATATCAACATTTCTCGCTATTTTATTCTGACAGACTGTGATATGACAGTGGTCCCACAATTTAAGTGCAATGTTTGAGTATTAATCCCAGTTACACCTCATCAGGTGAATGTAATCATTTTGTTTTCTTTTGTTTCGTTTCGTAAGGTGTTCCCAGAGCTTTTTACTCACCGTTCTTTATCGGGATTAATTTCTTTCAGCTGTGAGAGGCTGTTCCTGCCCCTTTGAGAACTGCATTCTGGGAAAATGGCCTCATCAAATCAAATGAAAATTTGTTTGCATTCTGAGTTTTTTTGAGAAAACGTTAGATTGTCTTGTCCTGTGAAAGGACACTTAAATCTGCTTGGAATGGAGTATTGATTGGGGATGCAGCTTAAAAGTCACCATCTGTCTGTCTACACGTTAATGGCACCACTCGTATACTGAAGCAAATGCCACATCCGACTAGTGACAGGAAAGAAATTGCACCCATATGAAATGAAAAAGTTTGGACCTTTTTGAAAGATGTATTTGATTTAGGATCATGTCAAGTGATTCCTGTGTTGGGGAATTATATAAATTTTTTTTTTTCCATTCCTTTGACTAATACATGTTTGATTAGTATCTCACACAAGCCGGTAGTTCCTTCAATCTTTTATTGATTTATATGTGGTAATATGTGTGGCAGTGGTTAGAGAAGCGAGCTTGTGATCTCAGGGTTGTTAGTTCAATCCCCAGGATAAATTTGGGAGGGGAAGCGACGGTGCAGTGCTTACCCTCCCTCATTACCACCACTGAAGGGCCTTTGAGCAAGGCACTTAACTGCGACTGCTCCAGTGGACAGGCTGTGGTTGGACTGGGTAGTTTCTAGGTGTGAAGGTGAAACTGTGTGAGTGTGATCAGGGCGTTCCTGTAAAAGAGATGATTCATCTCCCTGAACCCACCCCGACAAACTACAGATTAAAATAAATTTTAAAAATTAAAATTACATTTGGCATTTTTTTTTTTATTGTAATCAAGAACACCCGTGTCACAGCACAGGCAAACGTCTGAGGTGGAGCAAAGTGGTGGCACAGAAATGGCACGGAGCTCTCACCAGAACTGTGTTAACTACATAACACACCCGTGCCTCTGCTGCAACGACATATCAAACTCTAAATGATTGCATGAATAAGCGAGTCCGCCCAAGCTTGACATGTTTACTGACTTCTTCGCTTTTGGGATGTTTTTTCTTTCTTTTCTAATGTGTATGTGTGATTCTATGGTGTATTATCGTCAACTGTTAAATTGAGCCGTAAAAAAAAAAAAAAAATTAAATATGGTGAAAGAGATTAACAAAAAAAATGTATCTTTTAAATTTTTGTTTCGTATTAGTTTTTTTTTTTTTTTTACAGGAACAGTGCAGGGCTCCTTAGCTGTACCAGAGTTGTGTATGTATGTTCAAATACGGATGTATGTCTTGTCTATAAAATGAAAACATTTATGTAGCTGCACCAAACTCAGCTATGAGCTTGAGACTCTGTAGACCTGAGAAGGTGTTTTTAATCAGTGTGGCTGATCGCTCGAAGCTGCTCTCGTTAGTGAAGGACATGAAGTCGCCAAACACAGAGGAATGCAAATATATATAATCTGCCCAGGATACATCAAACTAGCTGAGGAGTGAGGCTGAAGTCGACTGGGTTAAAAAGACACACAATCTCGAGAGAAACTTTATTAACCAGGCAAAATGAATGAAAAAAAAAAAAAACCTTTGTGAGTTTATGACCCATGAAAGTGGTGAACCGCCAAGTTTGGTCAAACCGGGCCACCTAGTGGTAATAGATGATAACGTCTCACTACGTCAGATAATCCCATCATAATTCACCCACTGAAGTATATCAGTCAATTTAAACAAGATGAAATCTGTGCTTCTCTACCTGAACATTCTACTACAATCTCCTCCTCATACTGCTACGAAACAAACTCACTCCTGAATTCAACAAAACCTTATTTCAAGTCAAAGCTTTGAAATAAACAGATTTGAAAAACTGCGTTGAGAAAAGGCAATGCAATCCATACAAACATGCTCATACTACTAGCTGCACTGATGACATACGGCAGGCTTCAGTGACAGGCAGGATAAGACTGAGCTGCACTCCCTGCTGGGCCTGCTGCCTTTCATGAAGAACTGAGGGCCTCGGTCACATGAGAGAGGCCGGAACTTCACACCTACAGTAGTGTCATGTGGACGATATGGAAGTGGAGCGTCCTGCTTCCCCGGCGTGTCTCTGTTTGAGCTACATTCAATTTCTACATCATCGGGGATATACCACATTCTCAGTCAACACTGAATTAAATCATCCTATTATACACTAAATTAAATTATCCTATCATATGTAAATTAAATTATCCCTTAATGACTGCTCAGCGACAGTCGAGCAAATAACATCACAATCAGCTGCAGGCAATATGGAGGACCAGAACCTCCACAGCACTTTTGTTTGTTTTTCATTCATTGCACGCTTAAGTGGCACCCTGATTTCAAGTTTTCTTCCCCAAGTCTCATCTCTATAAAATACTGTAAAGATTTGGGCTTAAGGGGCCAATGGCAAAATTAAAACACCACATGATAAAAATATCAATTAAGAAAAAAATATAAATAAAATTCCAAATTTGAGTGAAATCGAAAAATTAACACAGGAGACAACCTCAAAACACCAAGTAGTTGTTCCTTTACAATAATGTGTATCTAGCATTAAATATTTGGCAGGCTTATAATGTAGTAAACAATCTTATGTTCGGATGAAGTACAAATATAAAATGCACCATCGGTGAGCCTTTCGTGCCAAAGGATGAGGCGAATATCTACAGCAAGTGCACTTGAGGATGCTTCACAGTTCAAAACCTCACCTCCGACGACAAAACGCAAAAACGGGCTCGTGAACGCGACAGGTGCCGACTGACTGGCAGTCCCAGTCCGGCTCAGGCACCGTCCGCAAGGCCGAGGATGAAACAGCGTGAGCCGGTGTCGACCGCCGTAAGTCCGTGAGACTGTCTATTCTGCTTTTTCCTTGCAACCGTCGACTGCCTTCACCGGCTCATCCAGCAGAGCCTGTCGTCGCTCCCTCTCCTTCACCAGCTGCACGCCACAGTAGGTCACCAGTAGCACTGAGAGGGAGGACAGAGGGAACCCTGGGAAGAAAAGGACAAAGAAGGAGGGGGGGTGAGAGGACGAAAAAAGAATGTAGGTTTTGTTGTTCGGCATGAGTAGATGTTTGACTGGAGAAAAGCCCCTCTGCCAATGCTCCGCGGTTAAGATTTCTTTTATTATTTGTGGAAAAAAAAAAAGCAACAAAGGCGGCGCTGGAGTGGTGTGATATCCGGAGCCCTGTGGGATTCCGTTGCTCTTGATGTCTGTCTGTGTTTAACTGGAGCTGACAAGGAGCAGTTTATATGCCACATACCTTTGAAAATCAGCCTCCTTCCCACCAGCTTGGCGAACTCCAAACTGTTGAGAGAGAGGACGTTGTAGAGGACGATGGCCCAGAAGTTAGCGGCATTGAACACGCCCCGGATCCTGCGTGACATGGCCTCCCCCATGGCGCCCTACAGACAGAGGAAATAGAGAGTGGCCTGGCACGTACTAGCGTGGCCCCGTTTGCATAATGAATGTGGATGTTTCTCACCTCCATGGTAGAAAACGGCGGTAGAGAGAAGAACTTGGCCACCCACAGCTCAAAGTTGAGGCCGAAGCAGTTGAAAAATGACCAGATGTAGACCACCTCGCATGGGCCCAGCCACAGAGTGGTGATCGCGAAGGTGCAGAGGGTGGCCAGGAGCTCCTTGAAGATTTTATCGTGATCCCCGCCAATATAATCATAAACGTACCTGCAAAGTGTCGGCTCAGACATTAGCTTAATGAAGAAAAGGAATAACGGTCTATAAAGTGCAGGAGTGATCAAAGCAGTGAGCTGAGATCCAAATACTCACTTGCACAGCCAGTCATTGATGCCTCTGTCAAAGTGCCTAAAAAACAAGGTCGACATTTTCCGTTTGGATCCATGTGTACAGCCAATATCAAGGTCACTGTCCACCCTTTAATTCCGATGTTTCAATTCTAGGAAGGCTCGACAAGACTTACGTCTCGGCGAAGACGTAGAGCATGGTGATACACTTTGGAGGCTGAGGAGGGTCCAGGTGGTCCAGAGTGGCTACAGTGTTGATGACGCCAAACATCGCGGCTGCTTTCACCCAGTCATACACCAGGTTGGAATAAGCCAGACCAGCTGCAAAGGCACAAGGCAACACAGAAGGACGGCATCAACGTTTGAACTTTGACTAATGTGATGTTCCTCTCTGCTCCTCCTCCTCTGCGTCTTCTTGTTGTAATAAATATGTTTTTTTTCCCCCTTTTGACGAAGCACTTAATACTTTTAGCTCAACAGTGACTTGAAGGCCACCCTGTAGAGCACACGGCTTCCTCCGAGGTCCATGGAATATTTCCAAGGAAACTTTCCAGGTCTGCCCCAAAATTTATTGGGTCATCTCTTCACCCAACCGCTCGGCTAAAGTTTGTGTGTGCAACCCTGCTGGCAGAGGGGCACCTGGAGGGCGCAGATTCAATGAAATTCTAATGGAAAAAAAAAATTGAATTGTTCATTTGTTCATTGAAAGTGAATGGCTCACCCCCAAATGTTCCTCGGACCGTGTTTCACTGCTTCACTAAGGTCTACGTAACTCAGCCTGTTTGGTTTTTCCATAATCCTGCTAACAATTAAACAGATGCAGGCGAAGATATACTGTATCCTCTCTAGCTAAAGTAAAGATTATATGTTAGGCAGTGATACTTGACATTACTAAGTGCCGCTACATGACAGCTTTTCAGAAAAACTGCAGTTTTATGTATTTATCTATTCATGATTTAATGAATTTATTTGAACGTGGTCAAGTCAGTTTATTTATAGAGCTTGTTGAAAACCAACAAATGTTGACCAAAGTACTTTAAAGAGGGATTAAATGATCACATTCATTGATTGCTGATCACATGGAAACACAAGTATGATAACATAAAAAACAATATGAATAAGGATGTAATCAATGGAAGCAAAGAATATCTTGATAAAATCATGTTGTCATGATGATGATTGTGATGATGATGAGGAGGAGGCTAAAGAAAAGAGAAACCTGAAATAAAAATGCATGTGGGCTTCAGTGAAAGGCATTAGTGTCTTATCATCAGTGCTCCTCTTGTGTCATTTCCATAGTAGCTGATACTTAAAGATACTGGGAAATGTACATAATTAACTTCAACGCTTAAAAAAATAACATTCAGAAAAACAGATGCGCAAGACGCATGGTCATGACACACATCTCACTCACCCAGACACCAATCAGAGAGCTTGGCGACCAGCTTCATGTCACTGGGGATTGTCAGGATGTAGAGATAGTGGAAGAAGACATCCACCACCAGAATAACTCCCAGGTGCAACAAGGCCCTGGTGGTGATGTTCCACATCTCCCTCTCCTTGCGGGTGAGCTTGGTGTTGTTCGCCTGCGGAAGTAAAAGCTTCGGGATTATGGACAGGTCTTTTTTCTTTTGTAAATGTATTGTGGGCCATCGAGTCAAATCAAATGCATCAGGCAGCATGACATCCACGAGTCACTCAGACATTCACAGACTGCTCTTGTTCGATTTCAACTTTCAACGTTATCACATTTGTCTCTTTTGGACATTCAGAGGCTCCGTAGCACATGAGCTTAAGACAATATTCTGGTATGGTGATCACCGCCATCTGGTATGGCGAAGCAAATATAAAATTGTTACTTTAAATGGATTGCAATGAAATGTTAGCTTCTTGTAAATCCAATGATGCATGGCTGTTGATACTGACTGCTGTAATAGGTACGAAAAAACAAAATAAATGTGAGAACCTGGTGTCATATAAAACTGAGCTAGGAATTGAACCAGCTGAACCAGATTCAGGCCCAAACACAAATCAGCACCTTATGTCCAGTATAAGAATCGGCTGTCCAGTACCAACATTACACGGGGCTCATCTGCTGACAATCGTGAGTGAAGACACTGCAATTATTTTATTCTTCACATCTTACCTGGGCGTGATACCTGTCAAAGGTCATGATGGGTCCAAAGAAGAAGAAGGGGAGGTAGAAGTTGTATTTCAGCAGGTCGGAGAATTTGTAGTTGCCTTCCTTCTTCTCGCAGTTCTCTAAAGCAAAGCTCATGCAGCGCATGATGCTGAAGCCGCAACCCCCATAAAAAAGGATGTCTTGCAGGTCAAAAGAGCCAGTCACCAATGCCTCCTACAGGGGTTTGTTTACCAAAAGTTATAAGTCAGTGACATTTAACATTCGCAGTGAGTGAAACGACCGTTTCAGATTTTTTTCTAAAAAAAATTTATTTTACCCACCTGCCAGGAATTGTAGGGCTCCAGCTTAATCGAGGCCAGTGTGGTCAGACCTGCCGCAAAGCACATCCACTTCTTCTTGACCAGGGCGACACTGTAGATTATGATGCAGTGAGACAGAACCAAAGCCATGAAGGTCCAGCCCATCGTGACCAGGACTGCCAAACCACCGTACATGCCAAAGATAAAGGATCTGTGCTGTGGGTAAAGAGGGACCATTGTCAGTCTGACATGATGAAAGTATCTTTGTACGATTCATAATTCATTAATGTCACACACGAGAGAGTTATGGTGTTAGTACCATAACACTTGTATCTATAAAGACATTAGGATGGAGGAATGATTAGGTTGCATGAAAAGGACAAAAACAAATCTACATCAGTATCAATGAGTCAAAGGAAAGACATGACAAGTATCACAAAATGCACAAGT
>CAAKHG010016066.1:5331-20171 GCA_901007715.1 Dactylopterus volitans | reverse complement strand
GACAGTAGCGGCAGCGTACCAGATGGTGATGGAGGAGGTGAGGATGGACTCAATGATGGCAGTGGAGAAGTGCACCATCATTGCCTTTGGCAGGTTGAATTTCTTCAGCTGCCGCAGGAAGTACATCCTCTGCTGTGCCTTCTAGATAAGAATGGATGTTGATTTTGTAGTTATGGATGACGCACAGATACTGAATTGACTGCACATAAAACATATCAATTATCCAGGTATCTGGAGAAAGCTTGGGAGAAGAGGAAAAAGGTCTTCGTAATTAATAGATATATAGCAGTTCTTTGATATTTATTTATCAATATTGTTTGTGTTTCTTTTCTTTATCCACATGTATATGTAAGACCGGAAGCTCTATATAACGTGTCCTGCAATACCGCGTGGGATGGACACGGAATTAAAATAGAATGATTGAATGACTAAAATCCGTTTTACCCTAAAAGAGACAGAATTGCAGTCAACCATGAACACGCGCAAGTACTACGTTTCCCATGATGCCTTGCCTGCAGCCGCTAGCCGCCTACGCTACTTCCGGTGGTGTTGGCGGGCAGAACGGGCTCGCTGCTGGTTGTTAGCGACGCTGCAGCTATTGTGTTACCAGCAGCCGAGCGTACTGAGGGACAAAGGGACCCGAGCCCGCCGCCGAGCCCGGAGCTTGATCAGCGCCGCCGTCGCCGCCGCTCGACCGATCGGTTACCGGCGAACAGCAGACACCCAGTCACGGTGCTTTGAACTCGGGCCTACGGCGAGCCCACAGCCGCGCTCCGAAGCTTTCTCCGTGAAGGTAAGCCGCTGCTAGCGAGCAAGCTAGCGGGCTAGCTGGAGCGGGGAGCGCGCCGGCCATGTTGCCCTGCGGCTGCAGAGGCCGCCGGGCTCGTCTGCTCGCTCCCGCCACGGACACGCGGGGAACAATGGCGCTGAACGCCGGGAGATGCGCACCAAAAATAAAAATAAAAAAATAAATAAAAAAGCACGTTTCGGTGCTCGAGCTCGCCGCGCGTCCACCGTGGAGCCCCGCGGTCGCTCCACGGTGGCGTCCACGCCGCTCCAATGGAGCCCCGACACGCCGCGCAGAAACGGGCGGGGGGGGGGGGGTTTGATATCTAAAAGTCCACGTGTGTAAAATGGAATCACGGTAACGGACGCGGGAGGGTCGGAACAGCCCGCAGGGCGGGAGGTGTGTGTGTGTGTGTGTGTGTGTGTGTGTGTGTGCGGGGGGGGCTTACAAACCAGCAAACGAACGTTACTTGTTGAAGGTTCAGTCAAGGGGGGCTGGTGTTTGTGAATGAATGTGTGTGTGTGTGTGTGTGTGTGTTGGGCAGTGCACCGCCGCGCGAATGCGCACGTGCTGGCGTGCGCGCCGGACAAACTTCTCAAGCATTTACGGCACGATGCGCGTACAATGTCTGTAACCATGGCGACGGGCTGCCCGCCGCCTCACGCCAACGAAGAGCGGCCTGGATATGAAGGGGGCGGGGTCACTGTGGCTGAGAGTGGGCGGGGCTCCGAGCACCTCTGGTCACACCTGAGCTCAAGCAGATAAAAACGAAGCGACCGGCAGATGTTATGTAAGGTAACAATACATGAAATCCAGGGAAACTGGCCGTGAAAAGCGTTACACAATAAAGCGGTTCAGCAGCCGAGATAAGAACAACAATGCAGTCGCCACAATACGCTCAACATGCCCAAATGCAAGAACATTACAATCTGGTTGGAAAGCCTTGAAATTGGTAGAAGATATGAAAAGCATCATCCATAAACCCAGTGTTGGCCTGCGCTTCTGTCAGTGTCTGAAGAGCAGATTTAAATGTGCTGACAATCATTTTTCTTTGAGTTTATTACAGGACCGAGGAGCATAAACACGTCACAGGGGTGATGATAATATGTGTTTCATTTCGTGCACCTGAATACAAAATGTTTTTCGCTTCATCCTGAAGGTCCGTGACATCACCACGGTTACCGAGCAGCTGAAGGCAACTGGATGCGAATAAGGCGCAGCTGCGAGGCGGCGGTCAGGCCGCTGCCGTTCATATCTGCAGGAGTTGATGGGTTATTAAAGGTCTGATTATCGTTGACATGCAGCTGCAGTCAAAACAAGAACATGGAGGGTTGTTCAGTTCCTCTAATGGAACCAAGCACATCAACACACCCGATCAGAGTAACATCTAATATGATTGAAAGCAGCTGGATGGACAGGTGTGTGTGTGTGTGTTTTGGGGTCATGGTGACTTTGTAAGAATATTTGAGGTGGCTGCTGTTTCCAGTCGATAGATTAGTTGTCGGCCAATCAGAGACCTCAAGCAGAGTCAGATTCAAGGTGGGCGGAGCATCTGCCTCTGCCAGTCATTGGCAGGTGCCTTTTGAGTAGTTGCAACTTACCTATCTTTTTTTCCTCAAAGTCAGAGTTGTAGTTGCAGGTTGATTGACAGCCCGGCGCATCTCGCCCGGGTTCTGACCACATCTTTTCTCACCCTGTGTTTCTCCGGCCCCTCCAGAGGCGCCCTCGGCACCCGTCAAGCTGGCAACCGTCGCAGGAAAGAAGGGCAAAAAGGCTGAGGAGGAGGAGCAGCCTGCGGTGCCTGAAGCCGCTGCCGCCGCCGCCGCCACAGCTGCCACCACCACGGCTGCCCCGGTGGCGGCAGCGGCAGCAGCAGCGGCAGCAACAGAAGAGGAGGAAGAGGAAGAGTATGTTGTCGAGAAGGTGCTGGACCGCCGAGTGGTGAAGGGCAAAGTGGAGTTCCTGCTAAAATGGAAGGGCTTTTCAGAGTGAGTATGAGCAGGGTTGGTGATCAGATGAATGAACGGCAACCATCTGAACTAAAACTGTGTGTGTGTGTGTGTGTCCAGTGAGGACAACACATGGGAGCCAGAGGAGAACCTGGACTGTCCCGACCTCATCGCAGAGTTCATGCAGAAGTACAAAGAGAAGGAGGAGAAGAAGAAGGAGGGAAAGAGGAAAGCAGCCAGTGAGACCTCGGGCGACTCTGAGGAGAGGGGGAGCAAGAGGAAGAAGGAGGAGGTAAGGGAGCAGCTGGAGGAGGAAGATGAGCAGCCACTGCTGGAGCCCGAGCAGTTTGCTGGCTGGCCGATGTTTGCTGTTCACTTACATCGGTATCGGCGGGAGAATGGCTGATATTAAGTTCTCCTGCTCTTCTGCTGCATTTAAGACGGTTCAGTACAATGAAGCATTCATTTGTTGTATTGGCAAATGGTGTCCCACAGGGGGTGCCCTCCTTCCAAGGGTTCAATATGGCCAGAATATTTTACCAGCCGACGGACATTTGTTGGTCAAAGGAATCTCAACTACATTATGAGCAGAAAAACACGAGTTGCATTCTGGGATGGAAAACTGATGACTTATCCAACCATTGAGTCCAGCAGGGCATGATGGGTGATGTGGGCCCTACTCGTGACAGTGTGAATCACAGATGAGCAGACACTGATTAGATATTGGCTTGTGTATCAATATTTTGGAAATGTTTTTCTCCCTGTTATCAACCTCGGCTCCAGAAGGCTGGTATCCGTCCGGCTCTGAAAGCAACACCCCACGGTGCGTTCAAGTGTTCACTTTAAAACTATCCTCACATGAAGATGAAAGGCACTTGCGTTTATAGACGGGTCATAAACGCTGGAACTTGTTGTTAAGTCCAGCAAGGCATGATGGGAAATTGGTTAGTATTGGTCGGACTGTAGTCATTAGGGCCGTCACGTTCATCACGTCATTGGCTGATCACGGTTGGGTCACATTCTGGTGAACACAATATGTCAGAAGGTCTTCAGATTTGGTGGAAATGTGAAATGTGACTCGAGGATGACCGGCTTAGAGTTTGGTGGTCAGGGGTCAAGGTCTGGGTGACATAACGAGGCCTGTGTTTGGGCGTTATGACGAGATTTTAGACAAATGTAAGAGGATGAAGCACTCTTAAAGTCTCACTACATTGAGGATGGACAGGCATGGATGGTAACCGCTACCCGATTGGCTGGTGGAGGGAAATGACTGTGGGGGGGTTAATGTGTGTGTTGTTGATGTTCCCGCCTCCAGGGGGAGAAGGCACGAGGGTTCGGCAGAGGTCTGCAGCCAGAGAGAATCATCGGCGCCACAGACTCGAGCGGCGAGCTGATGTTCCTCATGAAGTGGTGAGTGTTTGCTCGACAACGCGCAGCGCAGAACCCACAAAGGCCAATACCTGACTGCTCGCAGAACCCACAAAGGCCAATACCTGACTGCTCGCAGAACCCACAAAGGCCAATACCTGACTGCTCGCAGAACCCACAAAGGCCAATACCTGACTGCTCGCAGAACCCACATAGGCCAATACCTGACTGCTCGCAGAACCCACAAAGGCCAATACCTGACTGCTCGCAGAACCCACAAAGGCCAATACCTGACTGCTCGCAGAACCCACTTAGGCCAATACCTGACTGCTCGCAGAACCCACAAAGGCCAATACCTGACTGCTCGCATCTCGCTTCAACAGGAAGAACTCGGACGAGGCGGATCTGGTCCCGGCTAAGGAGGCCAACGTCAAATGTCCCCAGGTGGTCATCTCGTTCTATGAGGAGCGCCTCACCTGGCACTCCTACCCCACGGAGGAGGAGGAGAAGAAGGAGGAGGAGAAAAAAGACTAGAGGGGTGGAGGCGAAGTAGGAGGGGCAAAGAGAGGAAGTGAGGAGGTGCAGGGCGGGAAATCATCTGGCGTGAAGGTTAGTGGACTCGAGCAGCCACTTTGGCACAGTCCCAGGCGGCCGAAGGGCAACTGCCAACGTAGCTGACGGGAGTTTGATTTCCCGCCCTGGGAGGACGCACGCATCCATTTCTCAAAAGACGCTCCCACCTGTATCTCAACCAAAAGATGTAGTGGCTTTTAAAGAGCTATGTTGACAGATTTTCTTTCCTCGCCACAAACGTGTTGCTCGATGGGAATCGGTGCCTTTGTCCCGCTCGTGCTCCTCGGCGGTGTCCCGGGTCAGCGGCCGAGGTGAATGCCGGGAAATGATTGTGTCTCCTATGTTTGGTGACGAGTGCCTGGCGTTGGAAAGCTGTTGAGTTACCTCTTTAACACCAGTGCTCGAGCTGGGCCGGCGAGTTGTCTGCTACCGAGCGCCGTGTTCGGAGACGGCCAGCTTCCCCCGCATGCTCGGGCGGGATACACGTCGGGAACCTTCTTTTGAAAGGCGACGCAGTCGATTCCTCGTTTGAAACTCCCGACTGCGCTCCACTCTGACACAGCAGAGCGGCGGCGGCCGACAGTCGCCATCCAGGTTGTTGGTTTCGGCCTCTCGAGTCCAAACATCCAACCAATCAGTGTTCAGACGTCCTGCGGTTTTAAAGACACGTTTTCCCATCATTCCAGCTGTGGATGCCGCCGCTGCTGTTTTAGTTCATCCAACCACGAGCTCAAACGAGGCAAACTTGCAGCCTCGCCAGGCCACCACGTTTCCTGCCAAACATAGGATGAGGTGCGGTCCCACGTGTTCGAGAGATGATGGTTGGCCACAGGAAGTGCCGAACCCGGGCGCATTTCCAGACGCAGTCGAGGCGACTCGACAAGTCCGTGGTTTGTGTTTAGCGAGAAGCCACGTCGTCGCCCGATGAGCCGCGCAAGCACCAAATGATGACATCACCTGACCGACCGTCCAGTAGTCGGATCATTGTGATATGACGCAAAAGCACACCAGAGAACCTGGAACCAGAACATGCTTGTTCCTTTGTGACTTAACCAATTACAAAACTAATTGATGTAGTTTCCTACCATCAGTCAATCTGCAAATTCTTTCCACTCCAGTTGTCAGAGACCAGAGACTTTTTCGATTGACTAGTGTTTTTTGACGGAGCCGAGGCTGGCTGGTTACCTGCTGAAACAGCCGGCAGCACCGGGTAACTGTCCGGTTTACCTGGAACGAGACGCACTTCCCGTTTCGACGTCCATATTCACACGTTAAAGAGCTTTTGGTGATGACATAACATCCAGTGCAGCTCGCGGAGGGCTTTCATCTGCTCTGTCAGCCATGTTGGCTCAGGCTAACCAGCGGGTCCTTGGACTCCCACCGGTTTGTACCCGCAGTGTTAAACTGGAGGAGATGTCTGAAAGTATGCTGAGAACCCTCATCTGTTTTAACCCTCACACACACACACACTCACCCGCTCGTGTGTTTACTTGGCTGTATTGTTTTAGCTGGCGCCCGCCGGGCGACACTCAGCACGCCGCTGGCGTAGAGAACGTTGCCACTCTGGCTCGCAGCTGTTTGAACGCCACATCCTGATGAACACATCTCTTACTCGGTGTTGAATGTGGCCCGGCTGTGCTTGTTTCTATGATGATGTATTAAAAGTTAGCATAGTAGCGTCCTCGTTAGCTGACCCAGCTCACCGCGCTCAGATCGCTTCCCTTAGTAACGGACTCTATTCCCAGTGGGCAGTGTTTGTGTCCTCAGCTCAACCCCCCGGCCCCCGTCCCTCTTTATAAACTTACTTATTCTTACAGAATATTTTTAATCAACCTCGGCGACGCGCGGTCTCACGCTGTGGAAGGCG
Source organism: Dactylopterus volitans (assembly GCA_901007715.1). Taxonomy (NCBI): domain Eukaryota; kingdom Metazoa; phylum Chordata; class Actinopteri; order Syngnathiformes; family Dactylopteridae; genus Dactylopterus; species Dactylopterus volitans. The sequence goes on along the minus strand of CAAKHG010016066.1, from coordinate 13,627 downwards.
AAGCAGCGTGCGACGTGAAACGCGGCTGCGCTCGCTTCCGCTTGTATAGTTTCGACCGACAGGTTCACGCCGTCAGGCGCGTTTTCCGATCACGGACGCCGGTGTTACAGGTGAGCGAGTGCCTGAACGGGCTGATCCTGGGTCAGCTCGCCGGCCTTTCTATCTCGTCTCTGAAGCTTTCCTCTGGATTTAGTGAATTAGCTTGTGTCGTCTGTTGCATGTTTATTTGTCCACTTTTTTGAAGTCACTGTCAACGCTGATCAACTCGTCTGTTTTGAACAATAAAGTTGTTTTGATTTTCGTACCCCGTTTTGACGAGTCATTTCTAAGGTCACGCAGCGCATTTGGAAATTTAAAAAAATTAAATGTTGGGATTTTCTTGCTCTTAGTACATTGTCATTATTCCATCCTGACCACCTGCTTGATATTGTTTAGGTCCCATTTTGTTGCCAAAACGGGCCCCACCCGTGGAGGTCTGGACTCCACCGGACCTCTGAAGGTGTTGCTGTGGTATCTGGCACCAAGATGTCAGCAGCAGATCCTTTAAGTCCTGGAGGTTGTGAGGTGGAGCCTCCATGGATCTGGACTTGTTTGTCCAGCACATCCCACAGATGCTGGATCGGATTGAGATCTGGGGAACCTGGAGGCTGAGTCAACACCTTGAACTGGTTGTTGTGTTCCTCAAACGTTCCTGAAGCATTGTTGCTTTGTGGCAGGGAGCATTATCCTGCTGGAAGAGGCCACTGCCATCAGGGAATACCGTTTCCATGGAAGGGGGGACATGGTCTGCTACAATGCTTAGGTAGCTGCTACGTGTCAGAGGAACATCCACATGGATGGCAGGACCCAAGGTTCCCCAACAGAACGTTGCCCAAAGCATCACGCTGCCTCTGCCGGCTCACCTTCTTCCCATAGTGCATCCTGGTGCCATGCGTTCCCCAGGTAAGCGACACACACACCCGACCAATCGCGTGATGGATAAAAAGAACCTGATCCAATAGACCAGATGACGACCTTCCGTTGCTCCGTGGTCCAGTTCTGGTTCTCCCGTGTCCATTGCAGGTGCTTCCAGCAGTGGGCAGGGGTCAGCATGGGCACCCTGACTGGTCCCACACACAACAAACCACCATGACTGTGTTCTGACTCCTTTCTATCAGAACCAGCAGCAACTGTTTCAGCAGTCTGAGCTCCAGTAGCTGGTCTGCTGGATCGGAACCACACGGGCCAGGCTTCACTCCCCACCTGCACCAGTGAGCCTTGGCCTCCATGACCCTGTTCTTTTCCTTCCTTGGACCTCTTTTGATAGGTTCTGACCACTGCAGACCAGGAACCCCCCCACGAGCTGCAGTTCTGGAGATGTTCTGGCCCAGTCGTCTGGACGTCACAGCTTACAGTAAGATTTTAATTTTGTCGTAGCACGATACTGCAGATGTCAGTTCTGATGGAGCAAGAGACTGACTGCACTGAACTTCCATGACATTTTTGCCATCATGAAGCATCACCAGTGTCGCGTTTGAGAACCTCGCAGTTCATCCAGCCACCCTAACCACCCCAAATCCTCATTTAAATTAACTAATTTTTGACAAACGTGTCACTGAAGAGTATCTGTTGTGTCGGGTTTGAGATGGTGCAGGTGGTGTCCTCTGACTTCACACCAGCACTGGTCCTGCTGCAGACTTTGACCTTGTAATGACGTTTCAGTCTGTATACCTTTTTAGATGCAAAGCTGCCGCACTTGAGATGCAGCTCATCACTTTTATGTACATGTGAAATGTGAAAGGCATTCCTGATAGGACACTCAGCAGTCTCAATGGCAATTTTTCAAAATTTTATATACATTATATTACATTACAAAAGGCAAGGTCCCAAGTCCTTGAATACCAGCAAGCACATTGGACCTCTTCAAAATGTAAACATGACTCGTAAGAACTTGTTCCGTCAGCGGCATGCAGGCAGGAAAATTATGACAGGCAATTTCACTCATTTCTCAAGCACACAGGCAAACAGGTAATTTCTGAAACAATCCATCAACCATGTGAGGCACTTTAATGCTTTCTGCCCTTAAAAGTATTCAACCACAGACCCAAAACCCTAGTTATCTGATTACATAGAGAAAAAGCACATACCAGTATCTCGTTTTTTTGTTTTGCTCTTCCCTGAGAAATTTGACAAAAAATACTAATTTTGAACCAAAGACTTTCTAATCATTTGGTGGAGTGTAAATTTAGGTCATGTGCATTACTGGTATTGAAGGGTCTTGATTCCTGTCGCTCTCCCTTGCTGTAAGTGCTACACACAGCCACCAGAGGGTGACGCGTCAACTGCAAACAACTCATACATCAACGTCAAGGCAGGAGAAATGTTACAGTTGAACACACGACCAAAACATGTTATCTTTAATTGTAAAATTTAAAAGTACATTCTCATATATTTAGAGTTTCTGACACTCTGTCTTACCAATTCTTCAACGTTACAGGCCAAATGACTAAACATTAGAGTGGTTGCAGGTTCCAGCCCTGTGTTTTCAGTTTTGCGAGTGGGCGGAGCTACACAGCTATATCTGGAACATGAATTCCAAAGGCAGCTTCACTTACAAGGCTTCAGACATACAGGCGTGTTTAAATTTACATGTTAAAGGAACAAAACGGCGTGCTGCTATTGTGCTTTCAGCTCAAATACAAAGCCTACATGCTGTTGGACTGTCATGAGATGGGATGTCCAGTGTCCACTGGAGTGACCCTGCCGTTTAAAAACTCACAAAGCTGCTGAATGGCATCTATTAATAATGCTCTAAGAGTTCCTGAGTCCAGTGGACACTTGATGAACGGGTCAACACTCAAAGTGGTGATTGTTTCATGTAGTAAATCAGTCCAGTACCCAGTACTGTCCAAAGTCTACATGTTGCTACAGCGCAATTGGGACGTAAGGGCACGAATATGTGGGCCACACTGTCAGCATATGGCTCACATGGTCATTGGTCAGTTGCTCACACAGCAGTACCCACACTCCAGTCCAGGTGGCGGTAATGTGCCTAAGAGCTGTTTGCCAACCACCGTCAAACAATGAAGTACTAGAGGATCCGTATGCAGTTGAGGAGGACCACAGCTTTAAGTATTTCATTAAATGCTGGAGCACGGTTACGGTCCTCTGGCATCCTCAGTTTTAAAACCAACTGCCCTTTTTAAAAATGGGATTTTGTTCTCTTTTCTACTGTTAAACTGGCTGTGCCAACCATCTCCGCTGGTTCTGAACTACATGGAACATGCTAACTTGCATTTCCGTCTGTTCAAAGCCAATTAAAAGAGACCTAAAAACGCAGGTACCTACAGAACCGTGACTGCTGCGCCCCGGTCCACCCCTACCAGTGATGGCTAACTTGGCAAGAAGTGGTAAACGATGACTAGAGCCCGCTCTCTGCCCTGTTGTACTGGAACACGGGCAACTGGGACATGATGTCACTCCCGGCTCCAGCTTCTGATGTAAATGGGGCACGCCAGTTTTGTGTTTTCGCTTGGCGTAGTGCATCGTGGTCAACCCACGCTGATCCTTTGCACCCGGAACAGTCCCTCTCGGATTCCGAGTCGTCGTCGTCGTCGTCGTGTGAAAATTGGCTGACAGCAAGAATCCAGCTGGTTGTTTGATCAGCTCACCAGGTTTCGGTCTCTGAGGCAGCTGGTGTGTGAAAAGCAGGATTAGGCACTGGACTAGCATGTCAAGAATTCTGGACCCAGGTAAACAATCCTCTGGTTTTCTAAGGACGTCCACACAGGTGACTTAGCTTAAAGAGACGACTCAAGTCCTTTTCCAGTGTAGAAAAAGTTCATTATTGAAGAAAGGACAGCACTGCCCCTGGTAAGAAACTGTCACACCATCACGGGAATCCCCTTCAAAGAGTTCCTCCTCGGTTGTGCTTTCCTCCTTCCATACATCCATCACATCTGAATGAGACCACTCCTGTCAGGGGAGATTACGGGGAATTTAGTTGTCTGAACACTCTGCATCCCCGACGAGAAATCACTGTGGTCCAGTATCACCACATCAGGCTTTGATCACCCCTCGCATGTCTTATTCTCCCGACATTTCCATGGTTTGCTACCCTCTTCACTTCCTCTTGTTCTTCTGCTTCTTTCTGGGTCTTTGATCTGCCCCTTGTTGATGTGAAGCCACTGTGATGCTACCATTTGGACCAAAGCGAAGAAAGTACTGCCGAGCATCCAGCGGCCTCCCCTCCTCATCCCTCAGCCTGGAAAAGACTTCTTGGCGCAACATATCCAGCCGGCGCTTCATTTCCTCCAGATTCCTTTGGGCTTCCTGCTTCTCTTTGAGCAGCCGCAAGCGGTGGCGCCTCAGCCGGGACACATCGTCCTCCAGCCCTAACAGCACTCCCAGTTTCCTCTTCCTGCAGTTTTGAGCAGCAATCTTGTTCTTCCCGCGGCGTCGTATGTCCCTCACGAGGGCAAGCTGCTCCTCACTCAGTGGATGATTGGCCAGCAGGTCATTGAATTCCTCTACTGGCAGATTAATAATAAGGTCATTAGAGAAGGGGATCTTCAGGGTTCGGGCACGCCGCTCATCTCGGCTCCATATTTTAGTCTCGGAGGTGAATCTGGAAGAGGAGTGGCTGTAAGGTTTGTTGACGTCGTGCCGCAGGCAGGATTTGGTGTGTCTGGTGGTGCTCTTGTAGGAGGTGGAGGACCAGGGCTGGTTGTATGTGTGATCATGGCTGATATGCTCCAGCCATGGACAGCCATTCAAGAGCTTGTTATCCCCAGAGTTGGGAGGCAGGAGTTCAGCACCTCCAGGAAACTCTCCTCCCACTGCCCCCATCTCCTCCTCCTCCTGCTTTATGGTAACAGCCACTTCCATAGGTGAAGCAACTGACCCCTGCTCGGCATACTCATCCTCGTCTTTGGAGGAAGGACTTCCCACAGTTGACAGACTGGAGGAGGAGGACGAGCAGGAGGAAGAGGAGTAAGAGGAAGACTCGGAAGCACATGGAGAAGACGTGCTGTGGCTGAAGTCCAGGGAAAGACCAGAATCTGATTCTGCTTCATCCTCACCATCTAGGAAGAGGGAACAGATAAGGGTATGTTCTTCAATCAGAACTTGAATTTAGTATTGCAGAAACATGTGCTCAGTTACAAAGTCTCTTCCTACGCTGAGTTACCTTGCTGATGTCTCCTTGGCTGAGCCTGCTCTTCGGTTACTGCCATGTTTGAGCGGTCATCGTCTCCCTCCTGCATGCTGGCCCCATTTTGGCTAAGGTGGGCACTTTTCTGTTGGGCCATTTCATGCTCGAGGTTGTTCTGCATTTGTAGCCTGGCCACCATCTCGGGACTAAAACCGTCCTCCAGAGCCAGGTCCAACAATCTGATCTCATCCAGGATGGAGGCTGCCTCAAAGAGGTCATTAAGTGGGCTTTGAGGCCCGTTATCATCCTCAGCACCCTGCTCATCCTCAACCAGAGATGCACTGGACTGACATGTTAGGCAGTCTTGGGTGATGTCACTCTTCTCCAGAGTTGGAGTGCAGCTTGTGGCGTTTTCGAGGCAGGGAACATTCTGGAAATGTGGGTGGCTTTCCATGTTCTCCACAAGATCTCCTCTCAGCAGATTCGCGTTGAAGGTGGCCGAGTCATTTTCTGACATTTGCCCCATGCAGAAGTCCTCTGAGGGATCTTCTGAAAGCAGACCTGCGTGGTCTGGAGGCCTGGATGTAGGGGTGGCTCGAGGGTCCCTGCCGGCCGAGGCTAAACTGTGGTCATCCAACTCTGCACTGGGGGCGAGTGGAAGCAGGGTTGGCTGTAGCTCTGAATGCACCACCAGCAACGTCGACCCTAGAAGGAAAAGATAGCAGTGTGCAGACTGTCAAGAACAGTGGGATTTTCTTGGTACCTTCATGGAAGGAAGATTCAATGATGGGCGTGAGGTAATAGTTTTCACAAGCTGTTGTACATTTTCATTTGACTCCTCACATGAATAAATATGCTCTCACGTGAAGAGACATCAACATGAACACTTTTTAAGGGACCTGCCAAGGTCCTTGCCAAGGACCAACGCATTTGTTTCATTCAACATCATTGGTTGCCATGGAGATAGTTTAGCTACAAGGTGACCCCCGTTAGGACTCTGTTCGGGCTAACTAAACCATCTTTACGACTTGATTTTCATCATCACCGTGAGGGGTGGGGATCTCAAGGCGCCTCATGATTGGATTTGACGATGATTGAGGTACCATCATTCTCTACCTTCAAAAACCTGAAGAATCATCTCCTGAGAGCTCGTCCTCTCCTAACACCAACATTCAAAACTCAGCTTATTGCCTCGTCATCTGCACTTGTCTTGATGATTAGATGCTACTTTATGCTTATTCCAAGGTCTCCTCCTATGTTGACACTTGAGTGTGGCTCTTGGTCTGTAAGTCACTTTGACCAAATCGTCTGGATACATGTAAACGGCTGCATGCAGATGGAGAGCCGAGATCTGGCTGATAGCTTTGGCAGCAACAGTCGAGCTGTCGAGTTGTTCCTCAGGTTGGAGGGTGGCGCTCTCCTAAGTTTGGGGGTGATTTCTGATTTACCATGCTGCCTCTCCTGCTCGGCATCTCTAGCGGCACTGTCGATGCAGTTCTGGTGCAGAGCTTCAGTTCTTGCTCCTTGGTCGGGTGATGTCATTCTATGAGCATCTGTGTTCTGGGAAGAAAGGAAGGATGCAAATTATACCCGAGTCCATCCCCGTTTACCCAACCCATCACCTCGTCGTCTGACCCCATCTAAATATCTCATTCTGTTTTGCAAAAACTGAACATTGACATTCACCTCAGGCTCCAAAATTGCTAGCAGGTCCTGCCAATGGAGCTCCAGCTCCACGGAGGGATCGTCCATCGGGATTAGGGGGGACAGAGGGGCCTCTCTACCTGAAGCCTGCCACAGCAGACCGAGAGAACAAATTATAGTTCAGGACGGAGTCTAGCACAGAGTTGGGCGAGGGGAGGCGGCCTCGGCAGTACCTGCTGATGGTCTCCGAAGGGGAAGGTTTCCTCTAGCAGCCTCAGACACTGCTGGAGGGAGATGGAGGTCTGGGAAGAGAGCAAGACCAAGGCAGAGAGGTCAGATAGGGTGCGAGGTGCTCATAAAGGGGGGTGCACATGACAAGATTCTTAGCAACTGGACCGATTTTCTAAATGTGAGAGACCACACACACACACACACACACACACACACACACACACACACACACACAGAGAGAAATTCACCATTGTGTTCTTGTAGTGTGTGTGTATTTGCAACCGGAGGACCAACACACACGCTCACACACACACACACACACACACACAGACACACACACACACACACTGATTCATCCACAAACATCCAGATGTGATTCTAAAAATCTGGCGTGAAATCCGTCAAAGGCGACGTCGGCATAAACAAACATGACGGATGACGAGCGGGAAGAAACGATGATGGAGCTTTTTGGGCTCATTTTTCCTCCTTCAATAAGCGCGCTTCCTTTTCATTGGCTAACGTTCGGTTCCACGTGATGGTCCGCGCAGGACGGGCTCGGTGTCCCTCGGTGTCCCTCACGCGCTTCAGGATTTACCATCGTAAATAATGAACATGTTTAATTCCTACGATTTCAAACCGGCACTCGCAACACACCTCAGGAGGACCTGCTGCGATAATCTTACGAGTCCCCCGATAATCGCGCCTTTGCTGACAGTGGGAGGAGGGAACCAGAGCGACCCGATTACCTTGTAATGTGGACCCTGCTTATGGTGACCCGCTTGCCACTCACGTCCACGCTAGTAGCGCTGCACCAGGTACATCCATGACCCCCCCCCCCCGGGCACCAGTCACTGGCGCTCTTTGCCCTCTCCTCCCAGTCAGGGACGACACCAACCGAGTCCCGTTCAGCTCACATTTGAACCAGATGTGGCCATTCGTGGGTCAAACATGTGGCACCCACACAGACGACCTCCAGGAGAACAGCGCTAGACTCCGCCTCCTCCGCCTGCCACCAATATGGGTCCTCTGGTGTCATTCCAAGAAGCGCCTGTCTAGTCTTCCTGTGTCCTTTCGGATCCTGTCACGAATCAGGCTGACCTCTGACCTCTGACCTGCTGTGTTATGCAGGAAAGCTGGTTGCCCTTAAGGCCCCCCCCCCCTTAACACAGATGCTTAGATCAGTTACCTGCACTTCATTCTAGTTCTCTCACTCACACACACACACACACACACACACACACACACACACACACACACTATATATACACACACACACAAACACACACCCAC
>CAAKHG010016065.1:0-12214 GCA_901007715.1 Dactylopterus volitans | reverse complement strand
GTGTGTGTAGTGTGTGTGTGTGTGTGCGTGCGTGCGTGTGTCAGGGAGGGCATATGACCACACTATCCTGCAGTGATCTCCTCTACTTTATCTCCACAGTAAAAACTGATGATGAGGACGGAGGCGCTCTGCTCGCTGGTCGATGAAGTAAACTCAGTCTGCATCTAACATTTCCGTTTATGACTATTTATACTTCCAAAAATACCATAAAAATGTTTTTACTTTGACACTAACTTTTATGAATGTATCTCCCATGGGGACGTCACTGTGTATGTGCACCGTGTGTATCCGCTCTAAAAAGCTGAGGTCGCCTCATGTTTCCCATTAAAAGCTTCTCCCGCTGCAGGTCGAGCTCCGCGCTCTCTCGCGTCCGGCAGGGGTCTTGGAACGTACACGCGGTCGTCTGCCCACGTCCACGAGGGCTCGAGCGCGCGCGCGCGGCCCAGGATTTGCAATTTGCAGGCTCATTTCCACGCTGAATTCCGGGATGGGACACCGTTTGCGTGGTGCCTCCTCTGCCGGCTTCATCGGGCTACGAAAACATCTTCGCAACCTCCCGCCTGCTCTAAAGACGCAGATGGTGGCAAGTCAGAGTCCTAAATCCCTACCGTGGAGGAATCAATATCAATAGCGATATTCTAGAGTTTGACAAAGACCAACAAACTATTTCGAATTCCAAGCGTGGCTCCTCGGCAAAAAAAATAGCAATATAAGAAAAAAAAAAAAATGGTGCGTCAAGGCTACCATACCTCGAGTGGCTCTTAAATATGTGCGATGTGTTCCAGGCTTCGATTTAATCAACAACTTGGAAAGGGCTACACGCTGCGTGTGTGTGTGTGTGTGTGTGTGTGTGTGTGTGTGTGTGTGTGTGTGTGTGTGTGTGTGTGTGTGTGTACGAGCGTGTGTGTGTGTGTGTGTGAGCCTGCATGATGCCTTTACACAACTCAGTGATTCCTCTTTGCTGAACTTATTCACTCCCCCCCTCACACATACACAGACACACAGACACACACACACACACACACACACACACACACACACACACACACACACATCGGGGGGATTACACAAACGAAAGCTTCAAACTTCGACCCAGTTTCTTGCAACGCAACTTCTGCAGAGGCCAAACATGAGCTGAGTGATGGCTGTAGGCTCTCGATATGTTATCGGACGCTATGATGATATTCCAGCAAAGCGTTGTCAAGCGTGAGCGCGGCGGGGTGGAAAAATAGCCCTTATCTTTCAAATCCACTTAAACGGGACCACATGTGCTACATGTGGCGGACGCCGCTCACTGTGCGAACATTGTTATTTCGGTGTCCGCGATCTTTGTGGATTTATGGAGAACTCTCCGCACTTTTTTAACCTCTCGGGCCGAGGGTCGGGGGAGCAGATAGGAGGCTCCTGAGTGAATCTGGGCCACGGAGACGGGCTTTCACGGAGCTCAGGGCTGATGGGAGCGTGGAGGGAGGGGCCGCCCGGGACCCGCCGAGCGCTGGGCGGCCGCCACGTCACTGCATCTACTTTTAAAACTTAAAAACACCGCGTGCGGCGTCGGAGGCTCTGCCATGACGTCATGAAAACCGATCCTGGAATCTTCACACATCCTCCACTTTGGTTTCGCCCAAACTTTTCGCATGGGTCACACTTTTCGGACAAATTCAGCCAAAAAAAATCCAGTAACATTCATCCAGCACCCGCCCCCAACACAGTACCTGCTCCTGCCTCTCCAGCCAGCGGTCCACCATGGGGTGATTGGCGCTGAGGGACGAGCGCGCCGTCTCCCTCTGGAACTCCCTCTGGTGGGACCACGTTCCTGCGTCCCGCGGCAGACTGCGGTACGTATCCGTGCCTTTGCCCTGCAGCGACAGATTTTCATTTATTTTTTTTCCCCCTCAATAAACGCAGATTCCGTCACGGCTGCCATCCCCGAAAATTTTGACGAGGTTTACAGCTAAGCCGTTCACAATGAAGCGTATTCTCTGCTCTGTCATGTTGGCAGGTGAAATTTTTGATTGACTAAAAAATCGCGAGCTCAACTGAATGGTGTCCTTCCCAGGAAAGAGACTGCTCGGGGTTTGGATGTGCACGGGAACCCTGCCAATTACAAATCAAGTGGAACAAAAACGACAAGCGGTGCGGACAGGTGGAACCTATGGTTTCACTTTGGGGCTGACGATAGGGGCGGAACGGTTTTGAACCGAACCGCTAAACGGCGGTTCAGAGGAGTTTGGTTCAGTGACTCGTTTTCTCATCTTGAACCGCGGTTTGGTCGCGCATGTCAAAATTACGAGGAGCACTTGAATGCAGCGTAACCTCTCACACGTGATAATGGCGGACACACCTGAACTAGCAGAACCTTTCGGCGGCTCCTCGGTCGTCCGTATGGAGGCGTTTTGGATTTCCAGTTGAGACTACAGAGGCTGGCGGTCGCGTTGTTGTCAAGACGCGAGTTATTTGTCGTTTGTGTTCAGCGGAACCGTCTGTGGGAGCGAGGGGGCGACGCCTCAAACATGCTAGCGCGTATGAAGAGCAGCAGCAGCAGCAGCGACGAGCCCACGACAACAGCCAGATCTTCACCAAGCCTTCAAAATGAAACTTGGTCCAAAATCAGAGCGAGCAAAAGCAATTTACCAACGCTGTTGGGGTTTTTATGGCGTTGGACATGCGTCCCACGGATTCAAGCGGCTGCTAAATGTCCGAACCGAACCGAAGTTTGAACCGAACCGCAACTTAAAAGCCGAAAGTTGAAGCGAACCGCAGGTATGGTGAACCCATACACCCCGAGTTGATGATCATTTGCGTTGTCACGATGTTCCGCCGGTCACGACGTGATCATGTTTTTTTTTTTTCCTTTCCCTTTTATAACGATGTTTTCGTTTGCTTTCGTCGTCCTTACCTTCCTCTCCAGGCTGTTGGTGCCAGAGGAGTGGCGGGCCTTCAGGAAGCCGGCAGTGGTGGACCAGCGCGTCGGGTTCTTCCTGGATGGCGGCTCTTCCGTCGGGACCCGGGACTCGCCACCGCCAAACGGCCCGTTGATGGTCAGCAGGGCGGGGTCGCTGCTGCGCCGCACGTGGAGGGGCATATCTGATAGACGGCAAAAAAAACAACAGGGGAGATAACATAGCAAATCTACCGCATCCCGAAAATGTTCCAAACTCTGGAGGATGGTTCATCCTCAAGGATATAAAGGAATGTGCAGTTGTAGAAATGACCGATAAATACCTACGTTCCTCCATATGTTATCACATAATCTAATTTATCACTGAATTGGCAGCTCTGGTTTTTGTCTCTGATCACAAAAAAAAAAAAAAAAAAGTAGCAGGCGGTGTGGGAACAACAATAACGAGGAAGGGCCTGTTGAGAAACACCGGTCAGAGTGGAGGCCTTCCATTAAACACTTCACGCAGTTTAAAAGTCGCCGCGCGTGGGAAAGCAGCGACCCCGGCGAGGCGAGATTGCGCAAAAAAAAAAAAAACAGCCTGTGCTCGTACACAAAACACAATGTTATGACACTAAAAATCCCCCTCTTTTAAGGCCTCTCAAAAATCGCACGAGGGATTCGATTGGCCAGGAAGGAGCCCGGCGGACCACACAGGAGAGATGGAGTTTAAATGATAACTGTTTGGAAGGGCAAGAGAGTCTTCTTCGGACAACAATGCCAAGCGTCATGTTCCCATGTCCTCCTCCAGCTGTTTATCGTCAGAGGTTTGGACCAGTGCAGCGCGTTCGCGTCTGAGTCAACACATTTTTTTTGTCTTTGTATGCATTACGAGAGGGACGACGTTCGGCGTTTTCCCCGAGTCATTGCTTGCGTCTTTTGCCAGCGATAAACCAAACGTCCATCAGCGCGTTGGTGTCTCTGAGCGTTTGACCGTGTGTGCATGTTTGCGATGAGTCTGCACGCGGGCGTCCGAGCGCGTGTGTGTGTGTGTGTGTGTGTGTTTGGACACGACCGGCTCAGCAGCAACGCCGTTTAAATCTGGAAATGTTTTTGTGTGTAAGTGTGCTTATGTGCTTGGCTGACTGGTGCCGTCGGGTCACTCGGAGCGTGGGACTCGAGCCGCTCTGAGCCATGGGGAGTTCAGCCTGTCCTGACAGATCTCAACACCACCTCCGCAACTGCGGTTCCCAGAGGATATTAGAGCACAGGAACTCATATCTTCAACTGAACTACAGTGGCGAGAACTGCAGCGCAGTCCTGCGCTTGTGCTGGTATCATATACGGTGTATATGAAATATGCACTGGCTGTTTTTGGCAGCAACAAGTACACGGCGAGTCCATACTGATGTGGCCAAAATAGAGAATGGATTATGTAAACCAAAAACACAAAATCATACTTCTAGCAGGTAGTTCAAATCTGCCTGAGTCCTTCAGTTTGCACATAATATTTGTGTCATAACAGTGTAGAAAATCCTGGCGCCTGATGGGGTAAAAAAATGTCTATTATTGAAAAGGAAACCTTATTATACACTGATCAGCCACAACTATATGACCACCTGCTTAATACTGTGCAGGTCCCCGTTGTGCTGCCAAAACCATCCTGACCTACTGAGGCCTGGATTCCACACGAGACCACTGAAATTGTGCTGTGGTGTCTGGCAGCAGAGCCTTTAGGTCCTGTAGGAAGTTGTGAGGTGGAGCCTCCATGGATCGGAATTGTGTGTCCAGCACATCCCACAGATGCTGGACTGGATTGAGATCTGGGGAACCTGGAGGCCGAGTCAACACCTTGAACTGGTTGTTGTGTTCCTCAAACCTTCCTGAAGCGTTGTTGCTTTGTGGCAGGGAGCATTATCCTGCTGGAAGAGGCCACTGCCATCAGGGAATACCGCTTCCATGGAAGGGGGGACATGGTCTGCAACAATGCTTAGGTAGCTGCTGCGTGTCAGAGGAACATCCACATGGTTGGCAAGACCCAAGGTTCCCCAGGAGAACATTGCCCAAAGCATCACACTGCCTCCGCTGGCTCGCCTTCTTCCCATAATGCATCCTGGTGCCATGTGTTCCCCAGGTAAGTGAAGTGCACACTCCCAGCCATCCACAGGTTAAAGAGAAAGGGACTTATGAGACCAGACCTGACACCTGTCTGTGGTCATGTTATGGCTGATCAGTGCGGGTCTGAATAAAGGTTCAAACACAGATCTGATTCAGTTGCAAAGGAAAACAAGGTGGAATCCGTTTTAAGGGGAAATCCAGTAATTAATTCCCAGATCGTTGCTACTCACCTACATTGTTTCTACTTTTTGAGTATTTGAAGTGTGAAGAAAAAAAAAAAAAAACCTCTGACAATACCAGCATAATTTCATTGGGGTTAACAGAAAAGCTTGAGGTTGGGAATTCGTAATAAACAGTTTTACCAACCCAACGCGCGAGATGGTTTGTTGCAGATAACCATCTGGGAAGTCAGTCCTTTAAAACTGCTTTGGGAAAGAGCTTGCACTTTCATAAAAAAGGAGTCGTGAGGTGATTGGATGAACCGTCTGCCTATCATCGTCTATCACAGAGCAGCACGAACGCTGAGAAGTCGTTTGCTTATTTGCTCTTATTCAACAGCCCGATGATCTGCAGTTCAGATATGACCGATACTCCACTGCAGCGATCGTTCACTGTTGTTTCGGCGCGAGCCGTCTAAATCATTCATGAAACTGCCATTCGTCTGCCATCGGTTCGGTCTGCAGGTCTCCCGAGAGTGAAACTGTTGATAATCGCAGATCGTTCCAGAACTCAGATGCTCCGCGAGGTGAAAAATTTACCAGACCCCGTCTGTCGAAGAAGCTGCTGCTGAGCTGCATTGTGGAAAAATATTTTTTGGAGCTGTGCCCATACTGGAGGCTTAAAGTCAAGGTGTCCTGACATCTTTTGACTGGCTTTCAACCATTATTGCTTTTTTAAAGTCAAACAAACACCTTGAACTTTAATTCAAATTTGCATTTCTTTTGCTAAGTGACTCCCAACGTGATTAAACGAGACATTGATGTGCTCTGATGTGATATTTGTTGATACCACAACGTGCGTTACCGCTGACGACTTTTCAACGATAACGCAAATGTCACATTTATCACGTTGAACTCGAGATTTTAAGTTGGAGTTTGACGCCACAGTCACACGCTGGATATGCGGTGCTGACAGCTTTGCATTTACCTCGTTCTGAAATGGCTTTTATCGAGGTGACATGCTAAATATTAAAAATAGGGTAGTTCTACTAAAATGGGTACATTTTAATCACAAATTGAAATCTCTCATTAAATTCAGCCCATCAATCACTCCAGAATCAGACTGTCCCCTTGTGACCTTGACAAATCTAACTTGCGTTGCATCAGACTTGCTGTTACTGCCACCTTCAGCGCAGTCCCAGAATCAGTTTTACCCCGAACGTAAAGAGCGTCAGCGCAGCGCAAACGTCAACGGAACCGGCAGCTCTTTTGAGGATGATCAGGAGCGTTTAGTCCGATGATGACATCGTCACCGCGTTCGCTACAGTTCCGAGATGAATGATGAAGTTACGACGGTTTCCACCAAAAAAAAAAAAAAAAACATAATAAGCCACTTTGGAAATTAACTTCCCGAAGCGACATCTGCGAGCTTCACGTGTTTACAAAGGTGGCGCGGCGCCTCAATCAGCACTTCCATTCCTGCAGTTTTTAAGTTTAAAGAAGCCAAGAAAGTGACACCGATCCATCTGTGTAATCCAATAGAGCTTCCTGTCTAATAAACTTAATCACTTTTTCTTGAGGGTCTGTGGGTTGAGCAGGGAAGCTGGCAGAGACCCACTAAAGTCCAGCGCCTCTCATTGAGTCCCCATTAATCAGTGATTGAAAGCTATTCTCATTAGGCGCTTATCAAAAAAGAAAAATAATAAAATTCCTTCTCTCCCGTGTCAGACATTCCTCTTAAAGCCCATTAAAACTCAGCTGATGAGATTCAGTGTCGTCAATTAAGCGAGGTTGGAATTTATTATGGAGGCGGTTAAATTGGACGTAACTGGCAGGTGTGATTATCCCAGAGATTTCTTACTGGAATTTCACATCCGCCATCTCACCCAGAAATCCAATTACGACTGCGGTGACCTGCTTACACTCAGGTGTGTGTGTGCGTTCGTGTCTCTAAGTGCCTGCGTGAAATAGATTTTTTTTTTTCTTTTCTGGTGACTGCTATGTCAATCAATGCCAGCTCACTTTAATTATTGCTAAAAAAAAAAAAAAAAACAGATTAGTCTTGTTTGTTTGTTTCGTATCGATGAACAATAATCAATAATACTTGATGGCTGGGGAAAAATTCAGAATCCTGAAAATGAGGAATAACATATATTTGTATAACATTCATTCCCACCTACGATGACGTGTAGCCGTCATGCTACATGCTAAGAGGAACATATAAATATATATGTTCTTTTATATATAAAATAGTAGGACAAGAATATCAAGCATAACAGTATTTCAAATTTGGTGGGAACCATTTTAAATTCATTCTAACTCGATTATTCATCAAAACAGGGGATTATGTTGAAACTCTTGATTTTTATTATAATTTAACGACTATTTTAATCTTCAAAAATCATGACGCATCCTTGAGCAAAGGTTAATCGGATCACCAGGATTTAAATACATTTAGTCACTGAAAACCCCGTCTTTTTCTACCAAAGCCCCACTGATGGCCGCGTTCTCTGCGGTAAAAAAACTCGAACTTTATCGGACAAGAGCAGCAATCGAAACGCTCGTCGCTGAAATCTTGATGAGAAAGTTCATAAAAATCTGATTGCTGCCTTGAATTATGACCCTGCGATGCTGCAGGACTGAGCTTCTCCACCCACAATCTCGCCTCTTGAGGCGCGGCAGTGTTGCAGTACTGGGACTGCGTACAACGCTGCGTACAACGCTGCGAGAAGTGACTTACAAAAGACACCTTAGACCTGGATATGCAGCTGTGATCTTAACAAAAATGCTTTCAAAAAGTATTTTTGAACATTTAAAGCAACTATTCCAATTTGTTTCAGCTGTTTTCACTAGATAACAAGGTGACTTTTATTTTCATGTTTGAAACAAAGCCTTAAAAATACTGTATGCTGAGCAGCACCTTAAATTACACGTGCAAAAAAGAGTAAAAGAGAATCATTACTTTCCAAAATTTCAGTTCAACCAGTTTTCACAAACAGACCCGCCGACTTTTAAAGACGTCTGAGGAGGCAGAGCGGTGCAACGACGCAGGAAAACATCGGTCTGATTGTGTAGTATGTTTTCCTGCGCGCGTGTTTGCGACTCCGGTTGTGTGCAAACGAGCTCTGCCGGACCCAAATTGACAAATTGCGTCACGAGCCCGCTCCCCCCATCCAAACGCAAAGTAATTATAGCCAAAGTGACATGGTCGGCAAAAACTGCAGAGGTAGACTGACTTAGCGTCACATTTGATTTAGGAGGCGGCGAACAGAACCAATTAGACACTTTGGCCGGGGATCAAACGGCTATCTCTGCCTGGGAAAAAGGCCCCGCTGTCCAATTAACAGAATTTATGGACAGGGTGACGGTACCGCCGGGCCGTGATAAGGTAATTTGTTGGGTTTGCTGTATGTTGCCGCGGCTGACATTTGGCGCCGATGAGAGAGACAGAAATGTGACGCAAAGGATTCAATTAATAATCCGCCTTGATTGAACGCTCAACTTCCTGATTACATCTTCCAGGTCGACTCCTATTCAACTCTAGTCCGTTAAGGAACTTTCCGAGCCCACCACGGCGTTCCCGGAGCGCCGCGACTTACTGGTGCGCAGGGCCGAGGGCGTGACCTCGATCTCGCTGGCCGCCTGGTAGGGCTGGAAGGCCGAGGCGCCGCTGCCGGCGCTGAGGTCCGCCGCAAACAGGTCGGGGCTCTGGGTCCCCGTGGAGCTGGCGCTGGTGCCGTCGCCGCCATGATGGGGCTCCTGCTCGTCATACACTGCTATCAGCTGCGGAGACGGGACGGGGGGCAGGGGGGAGGACGGACACAGGACACACTTGAAGTTGTTGGATTTGAAAAAGAGGTTTTTAAATAAGCAGGTTTAGATTCGTGGGACAAAGCGAAACAAAGCGATATTCGTGCTTTCCTTCCTCACACCGATTTCAATACACGAATTTTCCAGGGCTGCCAAAATGAAGCTTAAACTTAGACCAAACCATTCCAGCTGAGGACGGATGAGGACGGGGTGGGAGTGATGCGGCGGAAGGTTTTGCAGCCGCTTGACCAATTTAGCCACCTCAAAGTCGCATCGCCTCAAAGTAAAACACCCTACAAAAAAAGGTGGGCGAATGACAAAGCCTGGAAGTGAGAAGCAACACTTTGGCTAATTAGACAGCGAACAACCGCCACCCAATTAACATAATAGAAGATAATGGACTCAGACAAATCATTTGAATTTAAATGCGTTTTTTTTTTCTTTTTTATATCCATTATTAACAGCGTCAGCCTGAAGAACAAAAGCAATGAGTTGCAATCAATCACAGCAAAACCCTGCGATTAATTTCATTTTTTAATTGATTGACAGCGCCGCTGAATATTTAGCACCCTCTGGAATATAAGGATGTTCAACAGCTGAAAGTTACTCCGGCGTGGACGTGATGATCGCCTTTATTGCTCTGGTTTGAAAAACAAATGCACAGAGAGAATGAATGCACTGATATATTCATGTGGAATGAAAATCTACACAAATAATTCTGGGAATAAACAATTCCTCTATGTGCCTGCCGCTGACGGTTTGAAGCTGGATTACATGGGAAAGCTGCGGTTTTTCTCCGGGTTCGGCTCGGCCGGGAGAAGCTGGACGGAGAGGACTGAGCGCGCTCGGGAGGGGGGGGGTCAGGTGACGCTGCGTCAGTGCTCGGCTCACTGTTTCCGAGCAGATCCTCTAAATAATGCTGCTACCCGTCATGTCGATGGTCCCAAATCCAAAACATAATCAGAATCAGGAGCGGTGGGCAGAAAAAAAAAAAAAAAAAAAAAACACGACGCGAGTGGAAGTGTGGTATCGCTTATTTGTCTGCGATGCCCAAAATAATAATCTCTTTCGGAGCACAATAAATGCAGCTTTGCGAGCGGTTGTTTAAGCGGTGGCGCGCGGCCAAGACAAAATGGAGGGCAGCGCAAAAGGAATATGAAGATTTAACCCATCTATTTCACGCGAGGGCTCGACGGCTCCCGTCACGCAGTCGTCTCATCGCGCTGTAAGATGCTTGAAGGTTTTTCCCCTCCACATCATTACCTTTCTCCGCTCCTCTCCCTTCACAGATCTGATTAATTCAAGCCTTCACTTTATTAGATTACAGATGAAGCTGGTGTCGCCCCGCTGTGACTCTCGCCAGGCAGCGCTTGTGTGCTCAGCTGGGTTCAGTTATCCGGGGAGGGAAAAAAAGGAGAGAAAAAGAAAAAGGAAAAAAGAAAAAAAAAAAAATCCCGTCCCACATTTGCAAAATCAGAGGATGTGATCTAACCGTCCCTTGTGATGAGAGCTCATGAAACAGGCTTGATAGCTGAGACACACACACACACACACACGCACGCATTAAAAATAGTTCCACGGCTCGCGGAGCTCAAACAGCTTCAAGATATGAATACGGTTCATGTTATTTCGAGGAGCCTGACCAAAGAGAAGCATTGAGAACCTGAAGAAACACCCCCCTCGGCAAGAGGCAGCCGACTCCGACTCGATATCTTTTCACTAAAAGACAAACTGGATGTGAAAACTGAAACTTGAATTATCTGGTGGTGTCGGTTGTGTGTGCCAAAAATTTCTGGAGGAAGGCTCGGCGCTGATGATAACTTCTGAGTTCGACCAAGTTTCCCCAGAGGATTCATCGTGCACCGATGTCCTCGTCAACGCCGTTAAACACCTCTGCCAAGCAGGTTATGTTTTCATCCACATATGTCGGGAATTACACACAAAAAAACTACCAGCCCCATTAATATGGAACCTGTTGGGAAGGCTGGAACACTTGCAAAGGAACAGCTCGTTATTTTTTTTATTTTTTTTTTGTAGAAGATCTGGGGATTTTCCTCTGGAAATATAGCATGCACCTTGGTGGAGGCATTTGCCTGGGATGTGGTCGGCAGGAGTTGGAAGCAGCGAGGGTGGAGAGGCTCTCCAGAAAAGCTGCAGTTAACAGTCCAAACTGTGGCTAATCACTGCAATAAAGTCATTGTATGCAGGGATAAAGATCAGTTTAACAGGATGAAGCTCGTCCTGCAGCAGGGTTGAGAGGGAAATGGGTTGTTGTTTTTTTTTCATGTCCAGAAAACACAAAATAAAAGTGTGTTCGCCACTTAACCGCCGGCCAATAAAATGTGGTTGTTGCTTGCAGCAACAAAAAAAAAAGAAAACCACAGTTCTCAGTTGTTATACTGTTACATTTTATTTACAGGACCGAGCTGCTTCATGCCACTCGCGTGTAGCGTCCGCATATGGTAAACGTAGCGTTAGGGCGATATAGATAAGGGATTTTGTAAGATTCGTCAACGAAACATTAGCGGCCACAAGTGAAAAGGGCACTCGGAGGCACCGACCACCAAACCGAAACGTAGGAAAAATCGTTAAACAGAGCTTCCTCACACTTATACCACGTTTTGCGGCACTGGCCCCGCTTGAGTTTTGGTTTAAATGCCGTTACCGCAGCTGGATTGGCTGGATTACGCAAAAGTCCAATCCCAATAACACCAGGAAGCCCGTGTTTAATCACAAATTCGCGAGATTTGAGCAACTGGTCAATGCTGGTTCCACTTTAAGTCATAATCCACAGAAACTGCCAGCCGGCCCGACCCGGCTTCTTTTATATGTTTGCATGAGGCGTGCGTTTATATATAGCAGGCAGAGGACCGGCGTGCACAGCTCGAGTGGCGTGTTGCAGAATGTAAAACACACCTCAAACAGAAGGGTGAAACACTTTGAGGTCATTCAGAAAACACTCGTAAAAAACACCACGACTGCCACTCCACACACACACACACACACACACACACGAAAAAACAAAAAAAACGGCCAAACAGAGTGCAGTCAATTCATGCATACACACGCAAAATTGCATTCTGATACACACAGACACCTACACCATCCATTAAAACACAAACACACACACACACACACACACACACACACCATTCACATACATACATACATACATACAGGGATTCAGCAGATCATACAGAGTTTGGCATCTGGCTGTGACCTCCTTGTGTTGGCTGTGTCTGTCCCC